>CAUYPK010068258.1:0-53556 GCA_963574355.1 Loris lydekkerianus | reverse complement strand
GTGCATCTTACAAGGGTACATGTGAAACTTAGTAAATGTAGAATGTAAATGTCTTAACACAATAACTAAGAAAATGCCAGGAAGGCTATGTTAACCAGTATGATGAAAATGTGTCAAACCGTCTATAAAACCAGTGTCTGGTGCCCCATGATCGCATTAATGTACACAGCTATGATTTAATAATAAAAAATAAATTAATTAATTAAAAAAAAAGAATGGAAGAAAAAGTATCCAATTTACTCAGCCCTACTATGAAACTAATTTATGGCTTTCACATGAAAGCTATAACACAGTTATAACCTAAGAATATAGGGAAGGAGGAGAGCATTCATTTCTTGTCAATGCTTTGTCACAACTAAAGTTCTCCCCTGTCAGATATTGACCTTCCAATAGGTCAATATGATTATGAAGTTGTAACAAACTGGTTAATCAATGTTTTCAACTCAAAGCATTGTTAAAGATGGGTCACTGCATAAGATAACTTAAAACCTCTGTAAACGTCCAGCTTGGCAGAAGTTTTCTAAATTTAACAATAGTCCTACATATGGACATGGACATGACCTTATCAATAATGAGTTGAAACTTAAAAAATAACTACCAATAATGAAAAGATATTGATGACTCATGTTAGAGAAAAGGAGAAAAGTCTGAATTATCCATCTATTTTCTCTAGAGAAAAATGATATTATAAAATAATTATCATGCCATAAAGCAATCAAAGCCAAAAAATTCAGAGAAAAAAGTATTTTCTGGGGATATCAAATTTAGTAAGTTTATATTTTTTTATTTTCTAATGTTTTTGTTGTCAATGTTTGAAAGTTTGTAATTTGTTTTAATTTCTTTTCTCATCCTAGGTCTTTGTTTTCTTACCTAATTTTGTATTGGTAATTTTGTGGGTTTCTTTTCTAAAGAGAGGTCTCTAGTTGTAATCCTCAGGCTTCACAGCACCAGTGTCTACTCTGACGGGGGAACAATCTGCTTTGGGGTCCTCATGGAGCCCCTGCTGGGTTGCTCTCAACCTCTTTGGTGTGTGGCCTAGTGGCAGCAGAGCCCTCCTGCTAGATTTATTTTATTTCTTGTGTTCTCTAGAGGGCCTCTTCAGGGGACTCAGGGATGTCACTGGCTGTGGCCCCTGGTAGCTGCTCCAGCCATGGAAACACTGGATGACAGACTATCTCCACAGGTATGCCTCTGGATCCCAGGAAATGCCTGCCCAGCAATAGTCTTGATATGCACGAAGTGTTCTGAAGGGCTAGAATGAAAGCAATTATAAATGCTTAGGAGTTCCTGAGACAGGGAACAACCCATCAACATGCAAATGTTGAAAGGAAGCTGCTCTTGTGGTACAGTTCCCACATTGTTGGCACGGACAGCAGAGACTTCATAGACACCTTCCCTCCAGGGTCCATGCACAGAATTCATTGGGTTTGTGAACTTGGATGGAAGAGACACTGTCTTTACTTTCACTAGCCTCTAGATAAAATGTAGCATTTTCAATTATAAATGTAGGTCATGAACAATTAATATTAGTAGGACTGTCACCAAAAAGAAATAATGAATATTTTTCTAACCCACTATTGTTTTTTTATAGTTACCTTGAGATGCCATTTAAGTTCATTGTTACTTCAAATTATAGTCTTTATTAGACATGCTGCTAGATTTATTTTGTGTCATGTGTTAATATGAAAGCATATACATTGCTACATGAAAATTATACTTTATAATTTAATAGCCATTTCAACATAATTAGTTTCCTTTGTAATCTATTATTCTATTTAATTTATTTAAAAATACTGCTCTGAGAAAGGGTCCATAGGACCGGGCTATCACAGGAGTCCTTTGAACTGGTGAGTTTAAGAACACCAGTGATAAAGAAGTTGTAAATACAGGGAGATAGAAGTTGATGGAATAAGGAAAAAAGAACTATGCATTGCCTAGATAGCTAGTTTTTGGCTCTAAATAGGATTTTTCAACTCTGTGTATTCATTGATTCATTCAGAAAACATTAACTGAACATCTGTTGATACTATATGATGAGTTATATATAAGTTATATCACATAATCCAACCTGGTACTCTGCTTCTGAGGCAGGTACTATCTTTAAACCCAATTTAGAGATGGATAAGTGAAGGCTTAGAGAGGTTAAGTAACTTTTTCAGTGTCATATGGCTACTAAGTGGGAGGGAAAGCAGGAATTTAGTGAGTTGGTGATTGTGATTTTCTCCTGGCAGGGACTTAAATGCCCTGTTAGAGGGAGCACGAGGGCACTGTCATCTAACTCAGCCTGTAGAGAGGCAGCAAGGCTACCTGGGGGAGGTCATGGTAGAGCTGAATTTTGATATCTGAGTAGGAGTTGGCAATGCCTGAAGGAGACTGTAGGAATAAGACAGTTGCCCATGCAGACAACATAGCATGTGGGAGGTGTTGGGAGCAGACAGAAACAGGCTATGGAGTCAGAGGAAGATCATCTTGGATGCCTCTTTCAATTAACCCTTCAAACTCCAGAAGGGTGGGACTTATTCTAGCCTCATTGTTGGATTGAGACAAATTTCTGATTTAGGTAAAGTGTTCTTTCTGGGCCACTAGACAAACTAAACAGTCTAGGTTTGTCTGGGACTAAAGGGTTTCTCAGGATGCAGGACTTCAGTGAAAACTGGGAAGGTCCCAAACAAATCAGGATGAGTTGCTCACCCTAGGAAGCTAAAAAGACAGCTTTTCTGGCAAACTGAAGTATCACTCTCCTCTTTTCTCAAGCCCAAGTAGGGGAGGGGATGACGACAGGCAGCTCATGGGTTTGAGGAGTGAGGAGGAAGTTTGAGGTGATGGGCAGGTGGGCTGCTCCCCTGATCTCCCACTTAGCTCTGTTCTCAGATCTGAACAGAGCAAAGCTCTACTCCCATGGACAGGGCCTGTGTTTCCTCCAGCACACTTTGCAAAGTCTGCATACCCAAGCCAACTGTTGAGAGATGACTGGGTCTTCATCCTTCGGACCACAGCTTCCTTATCTACAAAAGTTAAGTTGGCACATGAAGAGTCAGGGCAGCCCTGGTGCAGGGCATGGGCCACCCACGGTATCTGTGGCTCACTTTAAATTCCTTTACCAAGGATAAGACCAGCACTTCTCAAATGACACCCTAAAAATCTGTGACTTTGCTTGTGAAAATGCAGATCCCCAGGCCTATACTCCTAGAGATTCAGCCTCAGCATGTCCAGAGTGTGGTCTGATGAGCTGCACTTCACACAAGCTCTTTTGGGAATAATGGTGTGAGTACCCCCGACCCTGGAAAAGAGAATTTAAAATGCACCTGGAAATTCAATTGTTCAGAATCTATCCTAAAGGCAAGTGCACCAAAGTGAATTTAAGAGAATTATTATTCCAGTGCTGTTAAAATAGGCAAATGTAGGAGAAAATCTAGATATTGATTAAGTAAAATTTGGTATCTCTATACAATGGAATGGTAGGCAACCATCAAAAAATGTCGAATGACCCCTATTGAACAGGAAAGATGATCAGCACATATATTTGAAAATACCTTTTTATTTTGAAATTAGTTTAGATTTATAGCAAAGTTGCAAAGATAGCACAGAGAGTTCCAATATACTTTGTACACAAGCTTCTTTGAGTATTAATATCTTACATAACTATGATTTATCAAAACTAAGGCATAGGCATCCACACAATTTTATTTATTAAACTATCAACTTTATTCAAAATTTACCAGTTTTTCACTCAGACTCTTTTTCTATTCCAGGATGCAATCCAGGATACCATGTTGTATTTAGTGGTCATTAGTCCTTAGTATCTCTGTGATGGTTTCTCAGTCTTCTCTTATTTATCATGGTCCCCTTTTGAGAGGACTGATTAGAAGTTTTGTGGAATGTCCCTCAATTTGGGTTTGTCTGATTTGTCATGATTAGATTGGGGTTAAGGATTTGGGGGAAGAATTGGAGGTGGAGGGCCATTCTCTTTGCCACTTAGCAGGGTGTACATGACTTACTGGTGATATGAATCTTGATCACATGGTTGAGGTGGTGTCACCAGGTTTTTCCACTATCAAGCTGGTGTTTTTCCTTTTCTCTGTGTGAGAAATGAGTCACTAGGTCCAGTTCACACTGGAAAGAAGGTGGATTAATAAGCTCCACTCTCTGGGGTAAGGAGTATCAGAGAATTTGGAACACACAGCATACATTTTATTTATTTTTTTATTAATATTAAATCATAGCTGTATACATTAATGCGATCATGGGGCACCATACATTGGTTTTATAAACAGTGTGATACATTTTCATCACACTGGTTAATATAGCCTTCCTGGCATTTTCTTAGTTATTGTGTTAAGACAATTATACATTTTAAAACCAATAAAGGGGCACGTTCATTAACCCTTCTGCACTGTCGTCTTCCCTATCTACCCTACTGGTATCTCCTGGGATCACTTCACAAATAAATGCCTTGCACTGAAATCCATTGCTAGGGATGCTGGCTGAAGGCAATCCCATTTTCTTTCTAAAGTTCAAGTTCAATTCTGGGCACTTTGTTCATGTTATTTGCAGGAAGGAACTGTCATAGTCTGAGTCTTCATACTATGTCAGAGGGTTTAGGAATAGATGAACCAGGGATGTTTAACTTAAGGGAAATTTTGAAGGGATGGGCAAGGTCCTTTCAAATGCCTGGAAGGTACCTCAGTGAAAGAGGTGTGTTGTCTCTCCAGAATGAGGCACCAGTACTAATGTGAACCCTATATAGTAATAATTAATGTTCCCACCAAGCTATTGGCTTTTTTTAGGCAGGGAATGGGTTTTACTCAACTTGCCATCCTCAGTAACCAGGATGGTGATTGTCAAAAAAGCAAAGACTGGTAGGAAACATTTGTGGGTTCCTGCCCAGCATCCAGTCCCCTCTTCTCCTGCCAAGTGTCCTCATTGTCCTCTAGAAAATTTACCCCTCTCTCACTTTAAGTCTTTTGGTACAGACAGGATAAATATTCTTACCTTAGCTCCATTTCCCATCTCTCTTGCTGCAGTGATTGGTTCAGGGATAGGCATTTGATCTGCTTTGAGCCAATCAGATTGAGTCTGAGGACCCATGAGAGGAGCTAACAGAAGAGAGATGCTCTCGGCTCCCCTGGAGGAAGAGAGAAGGGGCCTGGCCTGCAAGAGTCATTTTGCCAACACCAAGGCTAACCCAGGAGCACCAGGAGGGCTTAAGGATGAGTGGGTCAACAAGATGGAAGACAGTGGAAGAGGAGCACTATGTGGCCCTTTGTGACATTTTTGAACTCTGAGACAACCCTTACTTGAAAACATTTTCCCTCCTAGTGATGCCTGTTATCAGGTAAGTCAATTTGAGTGGGATTTCTGTCACTTGTAATATTATGTTATAACTGCTATAACTGGATAGGGGCTCAACATAGGTTTGCTGATGAATAAGTGATATAAAACTGGAGTAGATTTCAGGTAGATTTAGAGAAGAGTTTGTTAAAACTCTGAAATATAGATCAGAATGCTCTCTGAGGAATATGTTTTACATTTCCAAGGGTATAAGCATAGGGTGAATCACCATTCTGTCCGAGGTGCTGCAGATGGAATCCCTGTGGGTGGGGGGTGGGGTTATATGAATGATGAAATAGAATCTCTCTCACTTTAACATTCTATCAGTATATTAGCTCAGCAAGACCCTACAATGGTGCTAATACAATGTAAAGTTGTGACTGGAGAGGTGATACTTGTTCCCTATTACTCTATACTCTTGGAATATTCCAGGCAGGGAGAGCAAGGGGAAGAATTCTAAATGTGAGCCAAAAGTATGACAAGGTGGCATTGGAGTTGGGTGACAAGAGATCCCCATAGATACCATGGCTGAGCAGCACTCTGTGGAGAGCAGCTGTCACCAGGGAAAGGGCCCATTTGAATGTTTGGCTGCAGCTTGAGGACCTGGTCAACCCTTAGCTTGCTGACAGGGTGTGCAATGGAGTTTATGGGGTCTATTCATACCCTGACATATGTGTCAGGAGGAAGGTTTGCTCCAGAGGTTTGATGACACATTTGAAGGCATGTGAAAGAGTACACATCTAACAATATTTGTCACCAATGGATTTTTTTTCTTTTTTTTTCATCAGTTTCCAAATTTATAAATAACTTGTCATGGAACTGGTTGATTCTTTTTTATTTTGTGGTGGTTTACCATCATGCAGCTCTTTATATATGCATATACGAAGCTAAGCCTATATAGTCAGGGGCTTAGGAACTCTGGGATCTTCCAGGGCCATGTTTAAGTCCTCCTGTGTGATTGCCACTGGCCTCCTGTGTGATTGCAGGAAACATATTTGAGCATCACTTCTCTCATCCATAAAATGAGACTCATGGCATCTACCTCATAGAGCCGCTGTAAGATAAAACACAAAAATTATGCAAAAATCTTGGCATACCTCATGTGCTAAAATAGTGAGAGGCATAAAATGCTTACATGGGATCTTGAGGGCCTCCTTAATCGATGGGGCCTGGGAAGACACATTTCATTCGAAACTTCATTCTGTGAATTACAGAGGCCCAAAGCCCTTTTCAAATTCTCTGGAGTCTTCTATTCTTCCTGATATTATATCAATCAAGGAGAAGCCAGAAAGATAGGTAGGTTGAGGCCAAACAGGAAACACATGAGTATAAAGTATGACAAGAAGAATGGTGTAGACTGTGGCTAAGTGTAGCGTGTAGGCCCTGCCCAACACTGCTGCTGCTCTGGGCTCTAGCCAGTTGCTTCCAGGCAGGAATGAGGGCTGAGTCATTCTCACAATTGCTTAAGAGAAGCCAGAAAGTCAGATTTTTCTCCCCTTAAATTCTCCTGATTTTTATTTTTATTTTATTTTATTATTATTATTATTATTACTATTATTTTGTAGTGACAGAGTCTCACTTTATCACCCTCAGTAGAGTGCTGTGGCATCACCGCTCACAGCAACATCCAACTCCTGGGCTTAGGCAATTCTCTTGCCTCAGCCTCCCAGTAGCTAGGACTACAGGCGCTCCCCACAACGCCCAGCTATTTTTTTGTTGCAGTTTGGCTGGGGCTGGGTTTGAACCCACCACCCTCAGAATATGGGGCTGGTGCCCAATCCTGATTTTAAATGTCTTTAAGGAATTGAAAAAATTAAAACCTGGGTAGGCCAAATGAAATGGGAGGCAGGGCTGAATTTGGCATGTACCCCTCCTTCACTACATTTGCTTTGAAGTCTAGAGGGTGGGTATGCTCTGCAAATGCCAAGGCCACATGGCCTCTGGCCCTGTTCCCTGTGCTGTTGGTTTCCGTCCACCCTCCTGAGCACTGCAATGTAGCTCATTGACTTTGTAGCTACAAAGACTTCATGTAGACTGATGTATCTGTCCACATGTGACAGCTGATGACACCCTGGGAAAACCATCAAGGGTGGGAGGAATGAGAGCAGGCAGAGAGATCAAAGTTTCTGGAATTCCCTCATCCTCCATGACACATTCTGTGTCCTTGGAGCCTGAAAGTCAGTTTACTTCAACTCAGTTCATTTCAATTAAATTTTCTACACATTAGTGCATGTCAAACAGGAAACACATGAGTATAAAGTATGACAAGAAGAATGGTGTAGACTGTGGCTAAGTGTAGCGTGTAGGCCCTGCCCAACACTGCTGCTGCTCTGGGCTCCAGCCAGTTGCTTCCTGGGGATGTTTTTTTCATGCCTACTGTGTACTTGGCACAGAGTTAGGTGTTTTAAATGCTTTGTCTCATGATAACCTTATGACTTAGGAATTATCCTCTTCATTTTACCTGTGGAGAACAAAAGCCCCAAGAGTATGTAGCCACTTGCCTTGAGTCGCCTACCTAGTCCCTAGTCCTTGTTGGCTTCATGCTACCACTCTTTTCCTGGGCACAAACAAGCAAAGTTAAGATGGAAGCAAATGTGACAAGCATTGCCATGGTGCCATGAAGGACAAAAAAGGGAAGTGCCTTCCCTGGAGATTCCCATGTGTCAGTGTGCTCATGGATGGTTGGGGTCTTGTAGTCTAACAAGACTAGTGGTTCTGAGCCAGCAGGGCTCTGTGGGCCTCCAGAGCCTGCTGTCTTAGGAAGTGCCCTGGTGGTACCTCCTGCTGCTGTGTCTGCTACCTTTAGAAAAGTAAGGCTCTATTTATTGGTCTCAGACTGGGCCCTCTCACCCTGGGGACCAGCTACTTGATCCAAATGGGGAGGAGGCAAGGTTGTGACAGGTCGGTGTGAATCTGCTATTCCTGGTGAAATAGTTCCTGTGCCTGGCTACTTCCTGTGAGATCAGAAGGGTGGTACCTGTACACACAGTGCTGTTGTGTCACTGCAGGTGTGGTGTGGGGCACCCATGAGCGTCTTGCTATGATGCAGCTCAGGATAGCACAAGATTTAAGACAAGGCAGGTCTGTCTTTTTATAAGAGGTGCATGTCATCTTGGGCCCAAGCAGTGGGTCTTTTAAGAGAACCAGGTTCCTGTATCTCTAGCATTTCCCAGGCACCACTCTCTGGGGAAATTGGAGGAAGGCAGCTCGCTGCTTTCTAGTCAGGACCAGTGCTCGGGAGAAAAGATCTAGTCAGCTCTGTAACTCTCTGTGTTTGAAAAGACACAAGTTGGAATGGAAATCCTGGCTGAGCAGAGTCCTGTTGGAGCAATAAGTATGTGCTACTTTTCCAGCGCTCTCTAGTTACCAGAAATGTGCTCCATACCCTAATGAGAACCCCAAGGGTTTACAAATTTCCCCTGGCCTAGTTGGAACTGACTCTCCAAAGACAGAAAAGGTTAAAAATGTGTTTTAAGCTTCAGGCAATTATAACAACCTCGCAGAACCCCTGACACTAAGGGGATTTATACTGGATTTTATCTAATATTAATATGACTGAGTGCAACTGAGCATCACAGGTCTAAGGGGCACCTGCTTCCCCAACACAGCATCTTTGGTTTGGGACTTAAGGAAGACAAAAGGATGCTTGGGGTCCAGCCCTTGCTAGGAAAATATAATCAGGAAATGGAAGAGCCCAAGAATTAGAGCCTCATGCTCCTATTTTAAATACATTTGCTGATGACTGGCTTTAGATCAAGAGAGGTAGCACACAGAACTTCACTCACAGGAGGCCCTGAAGGCCAGAGCAGCCCCCTTCCAATCGTGCCAGCGGCACATCTGGGAAGAAAGGCCAGAGACGCTTATGGTTGCCAATAGCAGGGGATCTCAAAGGGTGGCTGGAACTGGGAAGAGGCTACTACTCTTAGAAAGGGCAGCACAGGCCCTGCTGGGGGCAGCAGTCCCTCATTACTTATCTCACCGACCAGCTTCACTCGTTTCCACCTGGAGGCATGTGAGCCATTGGCCTGTGACCTATATAATGTCTGGTGTCACCTCAAGCTGACATGTGTTCAACATGGATTTGCTAAGCATTAGGACTTCTGCTGACTGCATGACCTTCTCTCACCCCATCCTCAACTCCTTCCGCTTTTTGCTAAGATGGCAAACAAAAGAACACGGTCAGTGTTTCCAGGCTTAGTGCAGAGTACAGACACGTGAGTCAGCTAACAACCTCGAAAGTGGTTTGTTTAACCTCATGTACCTCACTCTTGAGAAAGTGAACTCATTATGTTCAGAAGGGAAGGGGCACTGCTCTTCTTCTGGACTTGGAAGGCTTTCACCTATGGTTTGGAGTCTCCAGATGCGGATGAGCTCCCCTTTCAGCAACTGGTGGCTCCCCAACCTGTCCTTGGCTGGGACAATTAGAGCCCATTGATGATCCCCTCTGTGCCAGACCCTGGGCTGAGCTCTGAGGAAATGTACAGCTGATGGGGACTCCCTCTCCCTTTTTTCTTTTGGGGAGGGTGGGCAGGGTCAGCTGGTGTAGGTGGTTCTGCACTGTCAATCCCATTCAGCTCCTTGCTGTGCCCCTTTTCACAAAAGTGAATGTTCCTGTATGAGGTCCAGTAGGTCACTTGGTTATCAAGCAAAGTATGGGTTCTGGGGAAGCAATGAAGACAAACACTGGGGGTGGGGGACTAGTAGAGTACATGTGTAGGGGAAGGAGGGAACATGGCCTTCTAGACTGGCCCTGGCGTGAGAGTCCCAGGTATTGTCAGTTGGGTCTGGCTTTCCAAGGGGACCCAGGGTGACCGGGCGGGAGTCGGGCAGTGCAGGACTTTCTGTGTGGCATCTGTTGCTGCTGACTACTTTCTGGGGCCTCCTCCCTGGAGACTGTAGAGGTCAGGGAGGGAGGAAGATCCTGGGGCTGGGTGGAGCTGTGAGTGTGGGGGTGTGGGGAGCGTGGCTGGGCGGCTGCATGAGGACTACAGTGTGAGAGGCTGAAGTAAGGCTGAAGAGGGCAAAGATGGCGAAAGGGTCTTTTGTACAAGAAGAGTGTCACTGTGCTGCCCCTTCCAGCTTAGCTTGCCTCTATTGGCTGTGTACTGTTCTAGAATGATGCCTGCCATCAGCAGGACACATTCTTCAAAAAGGACTGGAGGTAAAGCTCAGGAAAGAGGTCTAGGAATCAGGAAATTTAAATTAAATTTATGTGTCACATTAAATGTATGTGTCACTGCAACACTGCAAAGTATGGGGTTACGTTCCCATGTGACTCTGATACCTTCTGAGGTCAGTTGGTCCTTTTTGACCTAAGCAGAGATGGTTTTACCCTGGTCCCTGCCCATTCCCTTCCCCACCCTGTCTGTGATGCCCAAATGAGGTACTTATGGTCACTTCCCAGCTCCCGTTTTCACCCTCCAATCCCTGGGACCACATTCTTCCCCTCCTCTTGCTGACCCTCCTCCCGGTCCTATGCCCTCCCTCCCTCCTCCAGCCTTGAATCATTTTCTGTGTGAATGACAGACTTTCTTGCACGTTTGGGAGCAGCAAATAGTTTTTCATCACAAACAACATAAAATAATGTTAGCTATTCATGACCTTACGAGTCCTGTCTTCATCAGAACAGTGCCCATATCTCCTCTTCCCATCTTCATCTCTGCCCTCCATCTGCTCACCTGTCTCTCTCCCCTCCCCACACACCACTGACACCTTTTTCATGCAGAGCATGTTAGTGGCCATCTTGTTTCTCTTGAGGTCTCACCCTCTTTAGTGCTTCATCACTTTGCCATTTCCTGAATAAATATGGAAAAGGAATGTTGTTGCTAGCCTAAATAATGACTTTTCACCCCGCTACAACCATTTTACAGGTGTGGGCCCTGAGTATCTAAGAAGTTAAGCAACCTGGCTGGATGGTTTATGAGTTACTTGGGGGAGATTTCTGAGTTAGAGCTGGAGATGTGCAGGGCCTGGCCATGGCCTGGCAGGGGTCTTGTCCTCCTATTTTTGTCTTAGGAGATGAGGATCATCTCTTCACGCCACTTGCTTTTTCAAGACAAGGTCATAGGGAGAAGGTTCTGATGTGCCCAACTTTTTATTAATTTGCTCTTTGGGGAGAGTAGGCATGGGTGCTGGGTAGGGCCAAAGTGCTGCTCCGTCAGCAAGTTGCATCTCTGCAGTGATGGCCAGCCCAGCACACTTTTCTCAGTTTAACACACCAGTGGGTACATTGTACCTCATAGCTCAGAATCAATAAAGTCAAGGCAATTTCCTTAACATGCCATCAATAAGAGATTATGGAAGGGGGAGGGTTTTCTTTAGAAGCTAATGCCTTACTAAAGTTCAAATGAGGCAATATATAGTAAAATAAATTCAATCTCTATTTTCACTCCTTGCAATTTTAGTGGAGACTAAATGAAATGGAACTGTGTTGATCCTAACCTGTTCAATATATCTTCACTGCCTAAGAACCAAGGTCATTTTTACCTTCATGGGAAGGGAGGTAAAATATAAAATTCTCACCCATACTGAACAGAAATGCATTTGCAGGTTTTTGAAAGCCAGGTAGATGACTGATATATTATGTAATTCATTTCGTGGCACAGCTGAATGTGTTTTATAGATAGTGTTTAACCTTGCCAATTCTGCTCTCAGATAATCCCCCTTCTGAGGATAAAAATCATATATTTAACATAAAAGAAAAGGTTGGGAGGAGAAAAGCAGCATAATGTGTCCTGTACAACAGATAATCAGAAGTTGCTTCCATGGAAAGATGATCAGAGCAGGTTCATTGCCGCTTCGCCTTATTAGCTAATCATCATGTTAATACTAATCAGGAGCGAGGCGATAACCACTTGAGTGGCACTGTGGCAGTGGCAGTGTGCTGCTGACTGACAAAATGTACCCAACGCTGTGTGGAGGGATGGCGTGCGGGCGATGGCATGGACTGCAGCAGGGTGGGCCTGGGGTTGGTTTTCTGCTCTGTGCAGTGTGTGTTCTGTAAACTGGGGTCATTTACAGTTTTGAACTTCTGTTTCTATGTTCTAGGGGAGTAACAGCACACATGCTACCAGATACTACTAGTTATTTGTCTGTTATCCAATTCTTGTCTTCATCCTTCCCAACGGAGTTGTGTTTTGTCCAGGTTTTCCCACCCCTACTTCCATGGAGGAATCTTGATTCATTCCAAGTAGTACATGGAAGTCTGTGGTCTGGGGAAGGTGCATAATCACCTTTGGTGCAATCAGACTGGAAGGGAAGTATTTTTACCTTCTTCTGGGGTATGAACAAAGAAGCACATTGTCCCAGTGGCCACTGGTAGCCATCTGGCATTCACATGAGAAACCAGACTGGACATGAAGGCAGAAGTGAGAGAGGCAAAGCACTGAGGTAGAAAGGACCAGGTCCTCAGCATCCTCAGTTGTTGTGCTGGGCCGGGAACTATTGGCTCCTGGGCTCCTAGGTATAGATAAATATTATTTGTTTAAAAGTAAGTGGTAAATTTATCTAAGAAGCCATTTCAAGCTGGGATTTTTCTGTTATAGGCAGAGCAATGCATTCCAAACAATAAGCTACAGTAGAGAACTGTTGTAAGGATTGGGCCCTGTCGAGGGCCAATGGATATTTCTGTGATGATGGCAGTGTTCCGTATCTGCCTTGTCCTAAACAGCAGCCACTAGTCACACAGGACCACTGAGAACTTGAAATGTGGCAAGAGCAGTCGAAAAACTGAATTTTAAATTCTGTTTCATTTCAGTTAATGTGAATTAGAGATTTAAATAGCTACATGTGGCTAGTGGCTACTGTGGAATGGATCTATGGATCTATGCAACCAAATGACATAGTATTTGGAACCTAGTAGGGTCAATGAATGCTGGGTTCACCACTTGTGTCTCCTACACCCGCCACGCACCTCTCTGAAAACTCATTTGCTCACCAACTTCTCAATAGGTAGCACAAAGAGCAGGAGGCAGTAATTTTGAAGGTGAGCCAAGGGTTGGAAAGAGAACCAGATTTGAGAGTCAGACCTGAATAGATGTTTCCAATAATAGTGTTTGCACTTTGTTCCTATCCTAGTTATCCAGGCCCCTGTGTGGTTGGAGGCCCAAGAAAAGCCAGTGCATATCTGTAGGCAGATTATGATGTTGGCCTACAGGTAAGTGATGACTTAAGGCTTAGCAGACACATCCAGACAGTTTAACACCCCAGTGAATGTGACAAAGGTTTCCTAAGAGCCCTTGTCTACTGAGGGCTTGTATGTATGAAGCAGCCAATCCTTTGGTGGTGTGCTTTGTGCTGTGACTGACCATTATAGCTCCCACATGGGCAGATAATGTCCCCTCAAAGAATGGCCTTCAGAGGGAATCGTGGGCTGCAGGAATTGGGATACTTCCCTAGGTGACTCGAAGCATGCTTGTTTCTTACAAATTGTATTCATTATCATCTGCTGTTACCCATTCCCAGTCTCCATCTTTATTCCTCTACCAACCCCATCTTCCCCTGTACTTACAAGTTGGCTATACCTGTAAGTTATTTCACTGATAGAAAGGAAATATTAGGGTCCTTTTAACTTAGGCCAGTGAAATATCAATGTCCAGCATACTTGGGAGAAAATCTTACTATATCTCCCAATCTTACCAAGACTGGAAGGGTGGTGTGCCCAAAGGAAGCTCAGTTCTACGGGATCTGCAGGGGAAGTGTGCTGTTGGTTCCCTGAAATATGGGCAAGTTTGAGAATTTTCTGCATTTGCAAGTATTTACTGTTTTAAAAAGTTTTTTTTTAACAAGAGGTAACAAAATAAAGTACACAAAACTTAAGTGTACATCTTGATGAATTTTGTAAATATATGTGTATGTACATACATATGTGTGTGTATATGTATACACACATACCTACATACCATGTAACCCCTTCCCAGGACAAGAAATGCCAGTCTGTATCTTCCCTCAAAAGCAATCACTTTTATTTATATCACTATAGATTGATTTTGCCTGTTTAAGAACTTTGCATTAATTGAATCATACAGCTTCTCCGCTCAGCATTATGCCAGTGAGGTGAATCCAGATCACTGCATGTAGCAGAGTATGTGCTTTCCCCTTCCTATAGAGCATTCCACTGCACTGGCTGTATCAGACTTTATTCATTCTACTGTTTCTGGACATTTGGGCTATTTCTGGTTTTTGGTTATTAGGAATAAAGCCACTAAAAACATCTTTGTACATGAGCTTTGGCAGACATATGTGTTTACTTTAATCAGGTTTATAGCCAGGAGGTGAATTGCTGGGTTATAGATTATGTATAAGCTATATGTATAGCTTCAGTAGATACTGTTGGAGTTTTCCAAAGTGACTGTACTAGTTTCTACCTAAACAATGCAGGAGAGTTCCAGTTTCTCCATCTCCTCATCCAATCTTAGTACCATCAGTTCTTTTAATTTTAGTTATTTATGTGTGCTTGGCAATTCTGGTGGAAGCATATTACCCTATTTTGATGCTCAAAGTCAGAGGTGGCAAAATATGGCCTGTAAGACATATCCAGCCTACTGTCTGTTTTTGTACACAAAGCAACCATGTTCATTCATTTAGGACTTGTCTATGACTACTTTTATACTTAAACAGCCAAGTTGAATACTTGCAACAGAGACCATATGGCCCACAGTGCTTAAAATAGCTGGCCATTTATAGAAGTTTGCTGCCCCTGCTTAATATAAGTTATTCATGGGAGAACTGTTTCAGTAATCATTGTAGACATCTTGTTGCTGTTTTCTTGACTTTATGTGGCAGGCAATACTGCATAGCTGCTCTACTGGTTTGCCTTGGTACTCTGGTGCTGGGGTGGGTTACAGAATACTGGGGTGCTGATCTCGTCAACCCTCAAGGCAGATGAACAGGGCTTGGTGCACTTGGAGTTCCCAGGATGGTTTTCTCGGGTTTCGAGCAGCCTCAGTGGCTAGTCCCAGTGTGTGGTGTAAACATGATATTTTTCTGCGTGTGCCATGACTTATAAAAGTTTGGGAGGCCTTAAGACAGGAGTCCATACCACTATATTCATTGTCACAAGCCTGCCAACTGCTTTCCACCTGCCTCTGCTCACTGAAATCCCCAAACCAGGTTTTTTTTTTCTCAAGTCCTCAGTTTTCTTAATTTCCTTGTGGCTTTAGACACTGCTTCTCCTTCTGCAAAACACTTGCTGGCCTTGCCTATGCAATAATAATTATAATACTGGTTAACATTCATTGGGGTCCTCCTACGGGGGGTAAGATTTACATATAGTATCTTAGCTGTTTATCACAACAATCAGACGCAGAAAGGAGATGGTTTCAGCAAGTCTCAGTTCTTCGCTAGTGAGTGAAAGCAGGGAAGCGACCCTGGGTTTGTGGAGCTTGACTGTCCATACTCTCCGGGACGTCAGCCTTACCTCCCACTGCATGATACTGCTATTTTTCCTCTGATCTTGAGGATCTTCTTTGGTTCTGGCTTTTGTACCTTTTGCTGTCTCCTAACTCTTATTTCCCCCATGGCTCAGACATTAATCTCTCTTTACTATATATTCTTTTCCTCCTTTCCCTCAAGGTCTGGCTCATGATTTCAACTTTAACTTTGATCCTGGATGTGAATTAATATTGATTTTTTTCTGAGGGCATTCTGAAAACTTTACATGTGGTATCTCATTAAATCCTCAACATAACCCTGGAAGTCAAGGCTGCACCCACTTCACAGAGGAGGGAACTGAAGCTGAGAGGAGTTCATTGACCTGGCTGAAAGCTATTCAGTTGGAGGGTGATGAGACAGGGTACCTGTAACCAATTATTATCCAAAATCCCATGAGTGTGTAAGACACCCCGTCTCAGTTGAATTTCAGTCTGGACCCCCAACTTATTACAGAATGTGTCTGCTTATATTTTCATCACGATCTTGAGTACATGTCTAAAAACGAACTCATCCTTCTATCTTCCTGTTCCATGCCAGTTCTGCTTTATACATTCCATTTCCCACTATTCTCTTGGGCACCTGTGTTGAAGTCTCCAAGTTACCTTGGATTCCAGATTCTCCATTATGTACCTAAAAGCTGCCACTCGACCTCCCCAGGCTCTGATATCTCCTATTTATATATTCATGCATCAGGTCTGGGTGATGCTTTTTATGTTTCCTGACACCAGACACAGCCATATAGATCATGGTCTCTTTCTCTGAGACCCCCAACAACCCTTGCCTGTACTATGCCTTCAGATACTCAATGTGATTTCTCTGTTTTCTTCTGTCTGCCTTTGTGCCCACCTCAATATGTGCATGTTCCATCAAGGCTGGGTAGAATGTTCATTACCATGCTTCATGGTGGCTTTCAAACAAGCTTGGGACTCAGAGTTAACAGCAGTCTTGTTTTTTCCAAAATAGGTTCCTGACTAGAGCATCTGATTGATTGAATTCAAAATGAGGTTAAAAATTTGCATTTTTAACACACATCTTTGTGATTTTAATGCAGGTAGCTTTGCACCTTACTCTGAGAAACACTGGTCTAGTGCAACTCTCTGCTCCCAGGTACAACCTGCATTCACAGAAGAGGGCACTGAGGGGGACGAAGGTGGAGGAGGACCGGCTGACACTCAACCCTCATCTGTTGCTCTCTTGCACCCTCCTTTATTCTGCCTCTGATATTTTCTTTGCACATGTCAGAGACTCAGTGATTCTTGGTAGAATGAATGAATTTGAAAGTCTTTGTCCTCATCTCTCAAAGTTATTCTATGGTCATGAAGCAAAATGATGCATGTGAAAGCTGCATGAATTCCACCTTCCAGGAGGATTTCTTGGGTAGAAAGTGGTGGGGCTAAAGAGCATTCTATAAAACACCCGACCAGCACCCTTCAAAACTGTCAAGGTCAATCAAAACAAGAAATGTCCGAGAAGTTATCATAGTCAAGAGATACCTAAGGAGACAGGGCAACTTAATGTAATGTATTCTGGATGGGGTCCTTGGGACAGAAAAAGGACCATTAGGTAAAAACTAAGGAAAGTAGACCTTTAATTAATTAAAAAGAAAAAGACATGGTTGAGCAGAAATCTAAAGTACTCGTGCTGTCTTCCCATTAGTACACAGGAAGGTTCACAGGCATTAGGTCACAACCTCAATGTCAGCATCCCAGCCTATTCAGAAAGGTGATGCTGGTTGTGTTTGCAAAGATTGCCACTAGTCCAACGAGTGCTTTGTTTCCTTCACATGTTCCTTTTCTGGGATGAGTGTCCATGAAGATCTGGCCAGTCTGAAGGCCTGCATGGTTTAAGTGGGTCATTGAGAGCAAGACCTTGGCATTGAGGGCTGGTAGAGGCCAGCACAGTGATTTCAGCAGAAGCTGGCTCCAAACCTAGCTCTGATATTCATCAGCTGTGTGACCAAGGGTGTGTTTTCTGTCTTCTCATAAGTTGAATGGAGGTGACAGTCCCTTCCTTGTAGAACTATTATGAGTATTGTTGAGTGTCAAGTAGGGCACAGCAGGCAATGCCTGGAAGAAGATGCTTTACTCAAGGCACTCTTTGGTCAGGTTTTGGGAGTTTCAGGTTGGCTAAAGATGGGACCTCTCAGGACTTCTTTCTCCAACTTCTTTTCCAAGTTGGGGTGAACTTCCTCCCAGAAGCCCTTTAGCCTTCCTGCCATGCTTGGCTGGGCAACCCCAGACGTAACTCAGACTTCTGGTTCATTAAGAATGGAACATTTATCTGCCCTGCTCCCAGATGCCATTTTTATTGGTGTCTAAAAATAAAAATAATAGTCATTTCCTAAACGTCAACAGCATTGATCCAGCTGGCTGGAGTTCTTCCTCTGGACATGCTGTGAGAAGCCGTTCACACCACATTCGTATGCAGACCTCTGACCCAGTCAGTGTCAGTGTGTACAGTCCAAGGAGGAAGCTTCCAGTCTGTACCTAGCTTGCTGTCTCAGTGTCTGGGGCTCTTCCCTCCCTAGCCTCCCCCTTCATTGTTGGTTAAGGACACTGGAGGAAGGAGGAAAGAGGCAAGAAGTGGGGGAGTCACAGAGTAGGACAGAGAAAGAGAGAGAAGGCCCTGACACTTTAAAGGTGAAAGAGGTAGTCCTGGCAGATAGTAACAAACATGTCTTCCTCCTGCATGAACTGTTTGTGCAGCTGATTAGATTTAGCATCGTCCAGAATCATTCTCTGATGTATTCCGTGCCACGTGGGGAAGATTTACAATTGCAATTCTCAAAGATGCTGTGCCTGGGAGTTATGTATTCTCTGCACAGTGTAGCCAGGGAGGCCAGGGAAGTTTCATGCAATTTAACACACTCCTAGATCTTTCTGGACATACTCTGGTTGCATCGCTCTGGTTGTCAGCTACTCTGACAGAGGCAGGAAGCAGGTCCAGGATTAGTAGACCTCTGCAGCATGCAACACTCCTTGGTCACCTTGGGCACCACTCTGCAGGTCATATCTCAGGCAGAGATGTTGGGACTCCTGCTAGAGTAAACTCCGTCTTGGCCCAGGGACCTGGGTTTCCCAGGTGGGTGTATTTTTTTTTTTTTTTTTTTTTTTTTTACTATATCACAGCTCACAGCAACCTTAAACTTTTGGGCTTACGCAGTTCTCTTGCCCCAGCCTCCCGAGTACTGGGACAAACCCACCACAGTGCCCTGCTATTTTGTTGTTGTTGTTGTTGTTATTGTTGTCATTGTTGTTTAGCAGGCCTGGGCTGGGTTCAAACCCATCTTCCTTGGTGAATGTGGTCAGTGCCCTAACCACTGATCTATGGGTGCTGAGTCAGTGGGTATATGTTTAAAAAATTTTTAGTTACACAAGTAATGCCTAAATACATTCTCCCTGTAAAAAGAAAATTAAAGCAATACAGATACTCTAAATTCCTCTTCACGTGTCATCCCCAAGCTTTTTCTCAACCCAAGAAGTAACTACTGTTACCATTTGGGCAGGCTTTTCCTGGAACTATTTAATGCATTCTTATCCATTTATACGAATGCATAGAAAAATATGTTGTATGTGTGTATGAGGTTTATTTTTTCCCTCTTTCTCTCCCTCCCTTCTTTCCTTTTTATCTACCTTTAAAAAATATTTATTCATTAGGGGTTTATTTACATAATGGCATCTTGGTGTATGCTTGTCTTATAATATCCTACTTTCATTCATCAATGAGTGTACCATTGGGGTCCTCTGGGAAGCGAACACTGAGAGGTCTGGGAGTATAAGAGTTTAATTGGAAATGATGCTTGTGAAAGATAAAGGGGGAGAATCGGCCAGCCCAGTGGGAGTTCAGAGGTAAGTAACACTACCCTTTGGAGGAGTGCCTCCTTGGCAGGAATGGCCAGGCCTTCATTCCACAGCCATGTTCGGTCATTGGCTGGGAGACTCCCAGGCAGATCGTGGTCTCACTCAAATGCTGCAGTGAGTCTCAAAAGCTCTGCAGGTGGAGGGTGTCAGCTCAATATATTTCCTGCAGCAGAGCAGCAGGTTCTGTCTTGAAGGGAGGTGTGAGTGGTACAGCTCCAGGACTGCCTCTTGGAACTTAGAATCTCTTTATGTGAGGTATGTGTATTTTTGTTTCAAGTGTGTTTTCCAGAATGGTTTTATTGCAATTGATTTAGCCATTTCCCTCCAGATGGACACTTAGGTTGTTTCTTTCTTTGCTATTATGAACTGTGGCGTAATCATCATGCTTGGAGATGACCCTGTGTCTTCCTTCCACAGCAAAAGATGGTAAGGGTTTCTCTGGCGGTAAACATGGTGTGGAGGAATTTCTGGCTCTAAGGATGCCCACTATGAATTAATAAATTTCAGGCAAATGACCCTCTCAATGGGCCATGTACAATGACTTTCCCCCTGCAGAATGGAAAAGCCTGTGCTTCCCACAATCCCAACAGGTATGGGTTTGATGAGGGATTTCTGCCGCTGAGGTCCGCCTCCCTGTGTTGGGCCTCTGATCCTGTTTGTCCCAGAGTTGACCTCTGACACCTGCTGCTGCATCCTCAGAAGATTCCTTCACCCAAACTTTTGTCCTGTGTTTGCCTGGCTGGCCCTTGGTCAACAGAAGTGGCAAATATGGGGTTCTATGATCACAGATTCTGCAAAAAACTAAGGACAAAGGACAGTCAATCCTAGCTCTTCTTCCTAATTATGATGATGGACAAGTTACTTAGGCCATCTTTGCACCTTAGTTTCCTCATCTATACAATGAGGATAGTGCATACTTTACAGGGCAGAGTTAGTACATGTAGACTGTTTAGCACCATAGCACCTGCCTTGTACATAGTGAAGCCAATCAATAATTTTAGCTATTATTGTCTGACCATCTGGCTTGGACCTTGACATCTTACCAGTCATTACTAATTCTCATTTTCCAAGTGTCTTGCTCTTGTGAGTAGACTCCCCTAAATCCAGACCAGCTTCAGTATTGGTTTAGGAAATGTGATCACCTCATTTCTTCCCTAGGGCTGGGCTTCTTCAGTGTCTCCTGGCATCATCTTTTCTGCTCACACCAGCATACCTTTCTAGGCCTCTAGAAAAAGCCCCCTTCTCTGTCCTGGAGTACACATATGATTCTCAGCTTTTTTTTCAAATCTTAGTTTGTGTTGACTATGCTGATTATAAAAGACAGTAAAACTCCAATTATTCAAATCTTGACTATAACCTGTGAAACTTAGTTCTCTCACCTATAAAGTGGGATTGGTAATATGACCTACCTTATAGGGGTATTTTTGAGAATTAAAGGTGAAAACAGAAGCAAAACACTTAGAGCCATGCTCAGCAAAGGTACTAATGCTATTACCTTCTCAGAGACTGACCATTCTTTAATGCTATTCACTTACACCCTGTGGTTAACTGAAGATTAGCATTTCCATTCTTACTACAATCAGATGAGGTCTGTATTTAGTTGAGTTAGGTATATGGTGATAGAGCCTGGCATAAAGAGTTGGGACAATTCCAAAGGGACAGAGATGGCAAAAACAGTTTTTGGAAAGTTCTATTTGGATTATCAACAATAGACATAGCTTTTGTGTCTGCCCAAATGAAACATCTTCATGGCAATGTCTATGTAGGGCATAGGTGTCCTGTTGTCCATGCTGCAGGGTGACCTCACTAGAGAGAAATGTGAAAGTGTCCCCTTGTGGTACCACCAAGGTACCACCAGCTACCACTTATCATTACCTTCAGGATCTTGGGTCCAGAACTATTAAGTTCAATTAAAAAAAAAAAAGAAAAGAAAGAAAGAAAAATGCCCCCCCCCCGAAGTTGTAATTTATATGTGAACTTCTCAATTTTATGATGTTGACTACTAATTCAAGTGAACTTGGCTAGCCAGTTCATGCCTCACAGTTCATCCTTACCTTACTATATCACCTGAAAACTAATGGAGTCTTTCTGTTTAAAGGACATGATAGCCTCACAGGTTGGTGGCACATTTTAAGTGTCAAGTATGGGGCACATTGGAACTTCAATGGCCTGTATTAAACGCTTCCTTCTTTGGGTTCCCTGGTTTTATATCTTCTAGGGTCCTGTTAAATTTTTGTTAATTATGTCCTTCCTTCCTTCTTTTCCATAAGGACAAGTGACCAAATGGGCTGCCTGACAGGTAGTATTCATGGAAAAATTACAAAGTTTGAAATCCAGAGACATCTTCCCCCAGCACCTCTTTCCAGTATCTTTCCTCCTGGAGTGAAATTAAAGCTATTTTTCAGCAACCTGTTTGACCAGATGGAGAGCAAGTCTTCTCTGGGATCACAAATCTCCCTTCACTTTTCCTCTTTGCATTTGAGGGGTTGCATTTTTCACTTCCAAGGATTTTATTTCCAAGTTGCCCAAGCTCTCTTCTTTCTGGATTTGCCCTTTGTCTATGTCTGGGAACCATCTCATTGACACACACTGAAAAATGAAGCATGTTTTATGCATATTTATTTTTAGAACCTTCCACTGAATTCTGTGAGTATAGCCAGAGCTGTTGAGGGCTCAGTGTCTCCAGCTTGGTGGGGTTCCTGTGGGCAAGGGATGGTCCTCAGGGTGAGGATTGGGGCTGCCCTATAGCAATGATGACTTCTCCCAGGACCACCACCTGTGACTGTCATCTTGATTTACTCTGCCCACCCTAAACATAGAGAGGGTAAAGAGATGTAGGATGTGTTTCAAACTTATTTTTAGCAGGGAAAGTCTTCTTTATATGATGTTATATATGGAAGGTCAGTATGTGAAAGCTGCTTTTCTTGGAGATCTGGCATGGCTCAGCTCCTCTTCAGACAACTCTCAACTGAAGTGACCCCTTCGATGTTCCTCAGACGCTGAGGTTATGCAGAGGAAATCAATATTCAAGTCCCAAGTCTTTATGCTGATCGTTCCTTCACTTTTCACAGACAAACTTTGGTAATTGGAGTGGACACTGTGCTCTGCCCAGATCCATTCAGATCCCTTTATCAGATCTGTGTATCTCTCCCTGGCTTTGGGGAATTGATGCTTCTGATAGCAGAGGACTGCCCTCCACTCCTGGATCCCATCTGCTTGTGAAGAGCAGCAAGCACTAGGAACTTTACATTCCCAGAGATAACTGATGATAAATGCCTGACTGGAGAAGGTTATAAGAGCCCGGCTCCCTCCACGGAGGCTGCGCTTTATATTGCAAAGCTGCCCTGAGGGATCAGGCTGGAGCTGCCTTCTGAGGCTCTTTGCCTACAATCAGTCTTGCTTGATTTTCTTCCCTTCTCTGTCCTGCTTTTTTCTTTCCTAATGTTGTCTGTGAGTAATATTTAATAAATTACCCACATCCACATCCAAACCCTGCCTAATGTTCTTCCCAGCTTTGCCTATCTCTCTCAGGAAGATTACCTGCTTTTTTTAGCTGTTCTTCAGCCCGCATTTGCAGCTACAGAGGGGCCCACCAGTGGCCTTTTGGAATCCAGGAAGCGGTCCGGTTGGGCATGCAACCATGTCTCTCTTCGGTAGGTTTTTTTGCTTCAGGGAAGTACAACTTGCCAGCCAGTGTTGAACTTACCAGGGATTTTGTTGCCTTGGAAACACCAGGTGAGAACACTGAGGAGCCTGGCAAACCCACGTCAAAGAGCTGGTGCCTGGAGCATCTTTTGAGTGGAGGGCTGCTTCTACAGGGCGTCTGCCGATATGGAGCACTCACAGCCCTCTTCTCTTTTCCCATGGCCATGCTCCCACTCAAGATCTAATGCTCATTAGAAGTTTGGGATGTGCATTTCAAGCTTTTGATTTTATTAGGATTCTCTCCTTTTTTTTTGGAGACAGAGTCACACTTTGTTGTCCAGGCGTGTTGCCCTGGTATCAGCCTAGCTAACAGCCCCTCAAACTCCTGGGCTCAAGTAATCCTCCTGCCCCAGCCTCAGCCTCATGAGTAGCTGGGACTACAGATGTGTATCACCATGTCCAGCTAATTTTTCTATTTTTTGTAGAGATAGGGTCTCGATCTTTCTCCGGCTGGTCTTAAATTCCTGGCCTCAAGCAATCCTTCCTCTGAGGTTTCTCAGAGTGCTAGGATTACAAATGTGAGCCACTGTGCCCAGTGATTTAATGGTTTCCTTTGTGAATTCAAATTAAGGTCAGTGCACTTTCCCCACCTCTGTTATACCAAAGATCATGGCAAAAATGGTTTTTCCTTCAGGCTCCATGTCTGTCTGGCTTTTATGTGGCTAACATCTCAGGTGACACCTGATTGGGCCAGGTGGTAAGGGGTGATAAGGGAGGCAGACACTACCTTTTGGTGCCAAAACTCTTTTTGACCTCACAAGCCTAGGTTAGAGTCTTACCATGTGTTCCCACAGACCCCACTGCTTCATCTTCTATACCATTTTCCACCTGCTTATTTACTTGTCTAGTTGATGAGGTTGAAGGGAAACCTCTGGGTCTGAAGTGTTTGAAGTCATTGAACAATAGTATTTAAAAGAAAATCATGGGGCCTTAATCAAGTATAAATGTGTACTTGCTGGCCTTGCCCACTTGGCAACAAAGGAATAGCCCCAGGGTGAACGTGACAATGTATTATGGACATGGAAGAAAATAGGTCACTCTTCATATGCATAGACTCTATTTTTTAAATAAAAAAGTCAGGGCACAAGATCTCATAAGTACTTATGGGAACTGTGGTAGGGAATGGTAATACACCCAGAATAGGCTGCTCTTGTCATTAAGCAGGCCGTGCCTGGACTTCTAGCCCCAAAGCTCTCCTTCCCCAGCCCTGGGCCTACCTGCACATTTGTCAAAGGTTGTAGAGACCGCATTACTCTTTTCTCCTCCATCCCACTCCTGCAGCATCCTAAGCACTCCTGGGTGAGCATTCTGAAACTCTATAGCATCTTGATCTGCTCAGCTGCCAGGGCCTTCCTCTCTGCTTTTCCTTCCTATGGCACCTGCTGGACTCTGTAATCTCAAAGTTGCCTTTGACGCTGTCTGCCTCTCTGAGCACAGCCTCTGCTCATCCCTAATTCCATCACATCCAGTCTTTGCCCTGTGCTTGTATTTCCAGGTGTTCTCACTATTTAGGGGCTTAGTCTTAGTAAAACCAGCTGCCTCTTGGTTTTACTTTCCCTTTATCTTAGAAGGCACCACATCACCCTTTCTTTGGCAGCACCCTCAACTCCCTGCTCTTTGAACTGCAGCAACCTTGCCCACGCTCTTACCCTTGTCTAGTCTGCTAGGGGCAGTCACAGGAAGTCCCAACCCCATCCTTAATACCACTCAGCTTATGCCATGTACTAGTTCCTTTTGCTTGACCACTGTAGATGTTCCAAACCCATTCTCAGGTCTGGGATAAGCCTTTCTTGATGCAGAAGAAAGGAAGTTCCCAGCATGAATTCCTTCACTTCCTACCCTATTTACTACGAATCCTATTGCACCTTGTCTCCCCTCTTCCCTTTTTACTGCCTGCCTCTTCTCTAGGAAAATCAGGTCTAAGGCTAAATATCACTTCTTCCAGGAAGTCATCCCTGCCCCCCCCCCCCAGCATCCTCCCCCCACTAGCCAAGACAATGTTCCCTCCTGGGTTTTACACAACACCAATTTTAACACCATCCCACCATCCTGTAATTGTACTGCACATCTCTCTTTCTGGGCTTGAGTTCCTCGAGGGCAAGAGCAGTGTTTTTCTTACATCTTGAATACCTGGCAGTGTGCTGGGCACATAGTAAGTGCTTGATTCACGTTGTTGAATGAATGAATCTCTTCTTCTTTATACAATGAGTCCACCCTCCTGCGTTCTGGATCCCTTCTTTTCTTCCATCCTTATGCTATCAATCCTTCCTTCTTTGGGTTGTGTCTTTAACCCATCCTCCTGTGGGGTTTTGCATTCAACTATTATTATATTACTGTCATTCTTAATGATACCATTATTCTTACGGCCACTATTTATTGGACTCTTGCTATGTTTCAGTAAATGGTAGGGTGTTTGCTAAATACCTTGAATACATGCTCCAGCTTAATTTTCACAAGAATCCTAGGAGGGTAGTATCATTACCCTCAGTTTCCCAATGACATTTAACCAGAATTAAGTTTCCTTAATTTAAAGCAAAGTCCTTCCTAGACTCTGTGTGCCCCTCTATCTAATGTCATACATCTTTCATTATATTTACACCACATTTCTAAAGTGTTATCTCTCTCAGCTGTCTCCCTGTTCTGACCTCTCTTTTACTCCTGGCTCCTTGGAACCAAGCCCTGTCTGGCTACGAAAGCTCCCCCTGACGTCACCGGTGACCTCCATGAGCTAACACAGTGCCTGCTTTCAGGCTTATCTTTCCAGTTTTGCAGCAGCAGACGACGTTGATGGCCACTCCCTCCCTGTGGCTCACTTTCCTTTCCAGCTCGTATTTCCTCTGGCCCTGTTTAGTGTTTGTGTTCCTGGGGCTCAGTTCGTAGCTTTTTATCCCCCCATGCTCCATACCCTCTTTCCCAGCATTCTCTGCTTCAGCTTAACTAAAAATCCTGCTGGTGTCCCAGGCATCCTCTCCCCAGGGTCCAGGACCACAGCCTCTGCATCCACCTTGATAACTTCCACAGAGGCCAAACTCACTGTACCAGTGACACTATCATGTTCCCAGTGGCCCAAGTAAAAATGTCATCGCAATTTTTGGTTCTTTCTTTTCTCTTCCACCTTACATATAACCAGCCACCAAATCACATTTATTCTTTATGTGAGGCTTCTTTTATGTCTGTTTTTCTCCCCTCTCCATCTTCATTGGAATTGTCCTAGTTCAGTCACCATGTTTTAGATGGTCAATTGGAGTTGGCCTCTTGCATGCCTTTCTGTTCATCCAATAAACAGTAGGGTTAAAATAAAAACACAGTGATTTTTATTGTGCTTTAATTCTAGAATGGCTCTCTATTTCCCTTGGGAAGAGTCTTAGATGCTGAGCATGGCTATGAAAGACCTTTCTTGGTCTGAGTGCTGATGCCTTTTCTAGCCTTATTTCCTGCCTGCACCCCACCTTTCCACCTTACGTTTTGATTGAGAGATACTGATCCACATGCCCCCCTGAGAATCAGCCAAGCTCTCCTTCACCTCTGAATCTTTACCTCTGTTCTCTCTGTCTTGGCTGATGAATGTCCAACTCTTCTTTTACTCCTTTCATTATGTTAATAGAAATTACCTCATTGCATTACAAATTCTAGAATTTCTCTTTGTAACCATATTAGATTATGAACATCCAGAGGACAAAGATTCTGCCTTTATACCTTAATAATGCCAGTGCCAATGCAAGGATTGGTATGGATAGGGTGTAATTTAAGAAAAAAAATTCATCATATTTTGCTTCATGTACCTTATTTAGATGAATGATCAATTCTTAGGGTCAGAGGCAGATCATATAATTCTAAAACCCAATTGTGGGTAACATTCTGGGTTTAAAACCAGTGTTGCCAGCAAAGGACATTCTTGGTACCACTTTCTCCTCCCTACTTTCTATGGAGAGGCTCAGGAACTGTGGGAAATCAGGCAGATGGTGTTTGAGGGTGAGGAAAATGGGCTGGAATGATATGTCCAATGGGCAGATTTGTATTTGCCCACCAGGTATCTTAAAACCTGCAAGTCTTTGGATTTAGTCAAGAAGTTAAGGCCACCAGCTCAGAAGATAGCTTTTAATATTAATACCCAGCCTTTGTGGGCAGCCTCTTTATTTGAAAAATTCAGGTTTTCTACTCTATTTCTTTCATCTTGTTCAAAGAACCCCTGATCCTGAAATCTCGCAGGAAGTAGATTCCTGATCACAGCACACATGAATAACTAGAGAGAGCTGCCATTACCTGAGCTTGAATAGAAGTTTTTTTTTTTTTTCTTTTTAATTGTTTGGGATTCATTGCAGGTACAAAGAATTAGATTACACTGATTGCATTTCTTAGATAAAGTCCTTCTTATAATTGTATCCTGCCCCTAAGAGGTGTGCCATACACTGTGACCCCACCATTCCCCCCTGCCCTCTCCCCGCTCCCTCATTCCCCTACCCATCACCTTGTATTAGCTCATCTACTGCCTTCATATCAGAATAGAGTGCATTGGATTCTTGCTTCTCCATTCTTGTGATGCTTTACCAAGAAGAATATGTTCCACCTCCATCCAGGTTATTTTTTGATTCCTCCAAGCTGTTCCTGGTCTTCTAAAGGAACATAATCTAGATTGGAGTCTGGGTATAGAGGAGCTGAACTCTAGATCTTTGATCAACTCAAATACTGCAGTCCCTGGGATATGGAACAATCTCTGAAAACTACAAGCTGGTCTTGAGACATTTAGCAGGAAGGTAAATTACAGGGTGGGGTTTTTTCTGTGTCTTAACTTGAGTATTCAATGTCTGGAAATGGCCAATTAACCCTCTGTCCAGGTGCCACTACCATGTGAACATGCCTCAGCTGGTCTGCTGAAGAATGAAAGGCACATGTCCTAGCCACCCTGCCACCTAGCTGATAGCAAGCCCATCCCCCAAAGGGCCAGCTGAATGACTTGGTTTGTCTGCAGGCTTATGAGGAGCCTAGCTGACACTTAGAGTAATCACTCAGCAAGCCAAGCCTGGATGGATGACCCTCAGAATGGTGAGTGGAAGAAATGGTGGCAGTTTTAAGCCACTAAGTTTTGGAATAGCCTGCAAAAATGAGCTGCTGGTATCTGTGTTGCTGATTTTCATGCTACAGCTTAGCAGACAAGGAGGTAAAAGTGGTGGATAACAGCACAAAGCAACAAGGAATGAATGAGCCAGGTCTCTGGCTCATAGTTCACTGACTGGAGAGAGAATCAGGGAAGGAATGAAGCGGGCTGTTGTTTACGGATGCATTCAGAGCTGAGTCAAGCAGATAGGCAGCTGCTGGCCTGCAAAGCCCCAGACCCACCTCTTGTCCCTTTGGGGCTTGTCGGCAGCTCCTTAAGTCCTATTCTAGGCAAAACAACAAACATGGTTTTTGTTTTTCTGTCAGAAAAGAACTTAACATTTTATGAGACAGCCTCTGAATTACCACAGGAGTGCTTAACTTGTGGAGTTTAAGGGGCCAAGTGGGAGCAATGACAGTGGAGAAGAGTATCTTCAGAATAGGCCTGCTCAGAGGTGCCAATGCCTTCTAGCTCTGAAGGGCAGCACATGAAAAGTAGTAATTTGCTCTGGCCCAGCCAGGGGATAGAATGTTAAACACAAACAGCTGTTTGCCTTGTAATGGTCTGGTCTGGAAGGCTCCATGAGAGGGGTGAGTCATAGAATTTTAGATCTGGAGCAGGATTTAAAGATTGTCTTGTGGGAAATCTCTATCCTGCACTTGAATGCTTTATTCTGTGTTTATAGTTACTTATACAAGCAACACCTGGACATACAGTTGGCTCTCCACATTCATGGATTTTGAACCTATAGATTCAACCAAGAGCAGATCAAAAATATTTTTTAAAATGCCACTAAAAGGAAAAACATAAAAATACAAATAAAGAATGCAGCATAACAACTATTTACATAGCATTTACGTGGTACTAGGTGTTATAAGTAACCTAGATATGATTTCAAGTATACAGGGGGATGTGCATACACAACATGCAAATACAGTGCGATTTGATATAAGGGACTTGAGCATCTGTGGATTTTGGTATCTATGGGCGTCCTGGAACAATTCTTTGCTTCCCCTATACCAAGGGATGACTGCATTCTCCATAAGAATTAGAGGCCAGAGACATTCCCTTTCCAGGTCATAGCATCCTGGCCCCCACTTGCAGAAGCAGCCAGTGAAGAGGTAGTGGGCGTCGCCCCAGCCCTCATTCACTCTATTGACAGTCACACAGAAATGGACACATATCCACAGATTTACTTCTCTATGGCTATATTATGAGATCATCATGTTTTAAATTTGATTTTTTTTACCAACCGGTCTGTTTTTAAGATCTTTTTGTGCCAGTACATAGAGGGCAAATTCATCTTTTAAGATATCCACGCTCTATTAACTTCTCTGTTTTTTACAGGAAATGTAGATTGCTTCCACTTCTTTTGCTATTCTAAATCTCAAAGCGAGAAACGTTTTTGTGCATTACTCTGCACATTTCTTTAGGATAGATTCTTAGAAACAGAATTGCTAGAACATAGGGCATGTGTATTTCTAAGATTTGGAATTTGCTTTTAACCCATCTCGACTTGGTGCTTGCTCTAGGAAAGCTCTTTAACTACCTTAAAAAAAATTAGTCAATATTTGTTAATTCATGTTTTGCCTTTTCCTTAATTAATTTTTAAAATTTATTTTTCTCCCAAGAAATCATAATTTACATATAGACTTTCACATTTTCAGTAATTATGTTGTATATATGTGTGTCTTTTAATTTATAAAAATATTTCCTTACTTGGATTTGTGTTCTTTTCTGTTATTAATATTGTTTATGTCTTCTGTGTTTTTCTCTTTATCAGATGTGCCAGAGGTTTATCTGTTTGTCTTTTAAAGAAAACCAAGCTTACTTTTCTTTCTTCTGTTTTAGCCCATTAATCTCTGCTTTTATCATTGTTAAATTTTCCTACTTCTTTGAAACTATTCTGTAGTGTTTTATGTTCTTGTCTGGGAATTGGGTTCAGTTCATTGATTTTTAATATTTTTAGATTTCTAATATATCATTTAAAGCTTTAACTTTTCCTTTGAGAACTGGTTTTGATGTGTGGTATTCTCATGTTTGTTCACCTTTAAATAGTAGGAATTACTATCTTAATTTTTTCTATTGTCCAAAAGTTGTATTTAAGACTTTGGATATTCCTAAGCAGACAGATGTTTTGGCCATCTTTTACATGTTGATTTCTCAATTGATTGCATTGTGGTCAAAGAATATAACCTGTATGATTTCTGCTTTAGGAAAAAAATTTCTTTGAGAGTTTATTTCTTTTTTCTTTAATTAAATCATAAAGAGGTAAATCATGTATACATTAATGCATTTATGGGATACAATGTACTGATTTCATATACAAATATTGGAATGCTACATTATACTGGTTAATATATCCCTCCTCTGTGTGTGTATGTGTATGTGTGTGTGTAAAATGCCTGGTCAACTTTTGTGGAAATTCCTTGTAGGCTTGAAAAGAATGCTCATTCTCTTTCTTTTTCTCATGAAGTTTATTACTACAAGGTTCACATTCTCCCTGACTTTAATGTTTTACTTAACAAATACAGTAGAACCTCTGTAAGTTGATGACTCAAGGGACTGTAACAAACTGTTTAGCATATAGGTGGTCAACATAAGGAACTAGGGCTAGTATACTGATATATATGGTGTATGACGGGTCTATGAAAATTAGGTCAATTAAGGAGGTGGACAATGTAGGGAGGTGGTCAACTATGGAGGTTCTACAGTATTTCCCACCCTTGGTGAATTTGTAGGGTTTCCCCCCCTTAGAATTTCTATCATTTTTGTTTTTTATATTGTATGTGTAAAGGTTTATATCTATTGTATCTTGTTGGCAGCTGGGCCTTTTGTCAATATCAAATCTCCTTTTTAAATATCTTTTGCCTTGACTTCTATTTGTATAGTATGTGTAAATAACAACATATGTAAATAATGAAATGTGTGTTGATCAATTTTATTTTTGTTTATGGTTTCCCCTAGGTTATCTTCTCTATTCCTTTATTTTAAAAATTCCTACTGAAGAAATGCAATATAGACTACTGGGTAGAATTCAAAACTCATTTTTTGTCACCACCTACCTGTGAAGCCTCCAACAAGTCACACGACCTCTTGGTGCTTCAGTTTCCCATCTATAAAATGACAATAAGAATGGTACTTTTCCATAAACTTGTTGTGGAGATTAATATAGAGAGCACAAAGTAAATGCTTAATAAATATTAGAAAGTATTATTGTATGAGTGTGATCTTAACATACAATTGAATGTTTAAAACCCATTCTGAGAATCTCCTTTATTTAGCGAATTTAAAACATTTATATTTTTAATAGTCTTAAACAGTTTTAAAATTCACCAAATTTAAATAAACAATCAAATAAGTTTTAGTAAATGTACAGAGCTGGGCAATTATCACCTTGTTCCAATTTTAGAGTATTTCCATCATTCCAAAAATATTGCTTGTACCCACTTGCAATCACTTTTCATCCCCACTCCTAATCCTAAGCAACTACTACCTACTTTCTGTCATTGTAGGCTTCCCTTTTCTGGACATTTTACAAAAGTAAATCTTATACTATGTGGTCTTTTGCATTTGGCTTCCTTTACTGAACACAATGTTTCTGAGGTTCACACATGCCGTAGCGTGTATCAGTAGTTGGTGCCTTTTAAACTACTGCATAGCATTCCTGTGAATGGATATACATGTGAACACTTGGTGAACATTTTCATCATTCCCACTTTTTGGCTGTTACGAAATGCTGCTATGAATATTTACCTATAAATACTTATGTGGATATGTTTTAATCACTTTCACTGAGTAAGAATTTCTGGGTTGTATGGTGTGGTTGTATTTAACTTTCTAAGAAATTTTCAAAATTTCCCAAAGCATCTGCACCATTTTACAGTTTCTCTACATTCTTGCCAAGTACTTGGTATTTTAGTCTTTTTAATAACTCAATTAAAAATGGATGAAATATTTGAATATATATTTCACCAAAGAAGATACATGAAGGACCAATAAGCATAAGCATATTAAATATCTTTTACTAAAGATGTTTGTTATTAGGAAAATGCAGATTAAAATGACATTGCAATGCCACTTCATACACACACAACATGGCAATAATAAATCTTTTGCCCATTTTAAAATTGGGTTGAACACTTTCCAACTCCTCGTATGAGACCAGTGTTACAGTGGTACTAAAACCACATACAGACATCACAAGAAAACTGTAGATCAATTATTTTTTTATGAATAAAGACACAAAAATCCTCAATGAAACAGTGGCACACTGAATCTAGCAATCTATAAAAAGAATTATACACCATGACTAAGTGGGATTGATCCTGAGAATGCAAGATTGGTTTAACATCTGAAAATCTATTAATGTAATGTATCATATCAGGGGAGTACAGGGCAAAAAACACACCATCATCTCAACAAATGCAGAAAAAGCAATGGACAAAATTTTACACCCTTGACGGGAGCTTTTTCAACCTTTGACAGGGAAATTGTAAAACCCACAACTATTAATGAAAACTTAATAATGAAAAACTGAAAGCTTTTTTCCTGAGTCAGGATAGAGACAAGGGTATCTGCTCTGGCCATTTCTACTCAACATTGTGCTTGGAGGATCTAGCCTCTGTGATAGCTAGGGTAATTAGGGAAAAATATGGGGGGGAAAAGGCATTCAGACTGGATAAAAATAATCTCTAAATAAGAGAAGCAAAATAAATCTCTATTTGCAGCTGATATAATCTTGTATTTAAAGTCCTAAGATATCCACTGAAAAGCTATTATATTAGAATTATTAAACAAGCTGAGCAACATTTGCAGGATATAAGGTTAATATATAAAAACACAATTTGATTTTTATATAAAATTGCAATTATAGCATGATTAACTTTAGATTGCAATTGATAATCTCAAAAGAAAATGTTTAAAATTCTATTTACAAAAAGAAGTTTAAAAACTTGGGAATAAGTTTAACAAAGAGGTACAAAACATTCAATTTTCTCTAAAAAAGGATTGCTGGAAACACAAGGACAACTTCAGGGTCCAATTTTCACTTTACATTCTCCAAGTAGCAAAATAGCAGCCCTACATGTTGAAGAAAAAGGAATTTCAGTTTCTGTTAGTTTTTTAGTCATATTAACATTAAAAAGTTTACTGTTCTAATAATTTTGTGCTTTATTTTACATTGCCACACATCTGCTTATTTAAAAACTACATCCCTTTGGCAGTAATGGTTCAGTATAATTCGGTATTACAGCCTGACGTTTGGGTGTTCTAATTCTAAGTGTTCTTTTATTCCAGGTCCACAACATTTCGTGAAATATATGTAAAATAATAAATAGTAATGTAATTTTAAAAAAAGAAGTAAAAAAAGTATACTTTAAAAAATACAAAACATAGTTGGAAAAATTAAAATTGAATTGTCTGACTTTTAATATTGAGTTATACATATCTTTATATATTCTGGATAAAAGTATTTTATCAGATATATGATTTGTAAATATTTTCCCACACTCTATCTTTTCTTTTTCATAATGGTATCTCTGAAGTGCAAAAGTCTTTTATTTTTATAATACTGAATTTATCAATCTTTTTCTTTCATGGGTAGGTCTTTTGATGTCGTAACTAAGAAATCTTTACCCAACTCTAAATCGTGAAGATTTTCCCTTAGATCTTCTTCTAAATGTGTTATGGTTTTGGTTTTAGCTCTTATATTTTGTGTTAATTTTAGTTCATGGAATGAGATAATGGCCTAAAATCATCTTTCTGCACATGGATATCTAATTGTCCAAGTACCATATGTTTAAAAAAAACTATTCATTACCCATTGATTTTCCTTGACGTGTTTCTCAAATATCAATTGATCATAAGTGTAAGGACTTATTTTAGGAAGCTCCATTCTGACTCATTATACCATACTATCTTGGTCACTTGTAGCTTTATAGTAAGTTTGAAATTGGAACTTGTAAGCCCTGAAAATTTGTTCTTTTTCAAGATCCTTTTGGTTATTCTGAGTCCTTTGAATATTCTTAAAAATTTTAGGATCAACTTGACAATTTTTGCATATAAAGAAAAAAAAGCAGCCAGCTGAGTTTTTTAATCTATAGATTCAGTGAGGATTTATGTTAAATTTTCTTTAAATGTTTTGGTAGAATTAACCAGTGAAACCATCTGGTTCTGCATTTTTACTTATGGAAGGATTTTATATGCTTTGGTCAATTTCCAGAACCTTTAAATGGCTATTATAACTTTGTCCAGTTTTAGTGTTTCTTTTTGATGAAAGAATTTTCCTGAGCCATTTCAAAAGTCCTCCCTTCCCCTCTCTCTGCCATTTATATTTATACTTACATGTTACAAACTCATTCTTGCCATATAATTTTAGTTTTTTATTTACCATGTTTTCATGTTCTCTTTCCTCCATTCTGCCTTTTAGCAAATTAATTACATTTTCTTTTCTCCGTTTCTTTCTTAATGGTTAGGTAATTTATATACTATTTCTCGTCTTCTAGTAGTTACCCTTAATCTTTAAACAAATACATTTAAATATTTTTCTATCAGTGTACAAAATCATTATTTATAACCTCTCTCCAAATAATAACATAATGGCAGCATATTTTTATTTCCCTAGTCTCTCTGCCATCTTCCTTTCCACCCCTCTGCAAACACCTCTCATGTTGAGATCATTTGACATTCTATTTTACATTTGAATGTTTTTTTTTTTTCATTAGCAGGCCTTTTTAGATGGTTGTGAATTTTGTTGATCTCTTGATCATTATCCTTTCTTCATTGTACCTCAGACACCCACTGACATGGTCATTTTCTAGTTTAGACTTGATCATTCATAAGAAGTGAATCGTGATCCAATTCTCCATTTTGAATATCCTACTAGCTAACTGTCATTGCCTTTCCTTAGATATCACTAGTTTGATTATTTCCTGGCACAAAAGTATCTGACTTTACTGAAACTTCTAAATTTTTGACTTTATCATCATCTTTCCTAATTCCCTCTTTAACCCTTTTAGGTCATGGGGTCAGCTCAGTATAACCATCCCTTGTAAAAAAAAATTTTACTCCTCTCTCTCCTTTGTTACTCCCAGAAAAACAACCTAGTTACAACTAATTTTCTACTTGCTCTACATTTGTTCCCAAGAAGCTGAATATTACTGGAGAAAATTATATTAGCTCACTTCAAATTTATGACCTTAGATCTCAAATGGGCATTCAAACCTTCTGGAGACTCCTACTAATCACTCTTCCCTAATAAATTTACTTCTCTATCCTTCTAGCCTCCCAAACAGCTGTTTTACTACTTTTCTTCCCTCAAGCCTTCAAGAGCACCTCTAGTCTCAACTATGAATTTAAACCAAATTTCACAGAGAAAAATGATTAAATGGTTTTTATTAGATGAGAACCTTTGTTCTCAATTTCTTAGTCTCAAGAAATTGAGACTTTCTTAGTCTCATGGCTCACAATTTCTTAGTCTGCCTTGCTGGCTGCTGCTTCTGTTCCAGATATTTAAATGCTAAAACGCCCAAGGCTCTTATTATTAGATGAGAACAATCTTTTCTTTTTTCCATTTGGTCTATATTTTAGTTATAACAGAATACTTGAGAGTGGGTCATTCTTAAAGAACAGAAATTTATTTCTCACAGTTTGGGAGTCTAAGAAGTCTAAGATCAAGGTGCTGACAGGTTTGGTGTTTGGTGAAGGTCTGTTCACTTTCCAGTTCCAAGATGGCACCTTGAGTACTACATTCCTTGGAGGGAAGGAATTCTGGGTATCCAAGTGGCAGGATGCAGAGGGCAAAAGTGAAATTCCCTCCACCAGGCCCTTTTATATGGGTATCTGATCCCATTCATGAGGGAGGAACCATCATGACTTAATCACCTCCCAAAGGCCACACTTCCCAATACTGTTGCATTGGGGATTAAGTTTCCACAAGAATTTTTGGTACCCAACCAGACCATAGCAATCTGCCCTTCTGCCTGCATTTGTGCCTATTGTTACTATGGAAGACTTGGGTTATCACCTTTTTAAGCCCTGAATTTTACCATGGGCCCTATCATCTTCTGCATAAGAATTTCCCTACTGAAAATATCCCCTTTCATTCTTCCATGAACATTTTCCTCCTTTCAACTACATTATTCTCATAAATACATACCTTTGTCTTCTACCTTAAACAAAAGACTTCTGACCTAGTATCACTTTCCAGCTAACAGCCTTCTCCCCTCATTTCTCTATTTCTAGTTCTAGCAAAACTCATGGAAACACCTGAAACCAACAAACAAGCTCCTTGTCTCCTATTTCTACCTTAGTCACTCAGCCACACTTTTATACTCCTCAATCCACACAAAGCTTTTTACTAAGATTGCCTTTAACCTACATTTTGCCAAAGGTGAAGGTCAATTTTCTATCCTCATCTAACCCCTCAGTTGGATTTGATCCAACTGATTTCTCCCTCCTTCTTTGAAACTCTACTTTGAAATTCATCTGATCCTGAGATAACACACTCTTCTTGTTTTTCTCCTACCCCATTGCTCACAATTTCTTAGTCTCCCTTCTGGCTGCTGCTTCGGTTCCAGATCTCTAAATGCTGAAACGCCCAAACCTCTTTCCTCGGGCCTTCCTCTCTATCCAGATTTTATTGGTAGTTTCCTTTAGTCTCATGATACAAACAAAATGGATGTATTATTGCATCTTCGATTTCAAGCAGCAGGTAAGATCTTCACTCTGAGCATCAGTCAGACTCTTGTGTGCAGTCAGCAACTCAACATCTCCACTTGCTTGTCTGTTAGACCTCAGACTTCAGGTGTCCTGAGAGAACAACTGGTCACTGCATCCTCCCATCCCAGCCCCAAATACTACATTGTCATCCCATAGCACTACCTTGTCACCACCATCTGTGCAGTTTAGGATGCCAAAAACTTGGTTAGTTCCAATTTTTCTCTTTCCCTCATACTTCACAGGCAATCCATTGGCAGGTCTTGTTGGCTTTACCTCAAATCCATATTTCAAATATGTCTCTTTCCTTTATAACTGCACTATTTTGAGTTTAGTCCAATTTACCTTCATCCTGAACAACATTAATAGACTCCTTAGTGCTCTTATTTCTTCCATTCTTGCTCCTCTAACAGAATAAAATTAATACTCTGAAATATTTCTGTTTTTTTAAATTTCAGATTAATATGAGGGTGCAAATGATTAGGTTACAACGTTTGAATTTGTTAGATTAATATGAGGGTGCAAATGATTAGGTTACAATGTTTGCATTTGTTAAATGAGATCCCTGTTGTAGTTGTGTCCCACACCCAGGGTATGTGCTATACCCTTACATTGTGCCCATTGGGTGCGAGCACACCAATTCCCCTGTCTGAAATAATTCTGATTCACAGCAAAGTGCAAAGAATAGCATAAAAACTTTTATAATCCAGCATAAAAAATAAAACATTATCGACACAAGTTCTCCATGAGAACCTCCCTGATTATCTGCTCCTCTCTAGAGGTTACTGATATCTTTAAACTGGTGGTTATTACTCCTACATATGTCCTTGTACTTAATATGTACATGTACATACATACATACATACATACATGTTTACTTGTATATATCCCTAAGCAATATGTTGTTTTATTTTCCATGCTTTAAAACTCTATATAGATATTATGTGTGTAGAAAATAAGATAAGAAAAAATAGTTCCCTGACTTGCAAGACCCCAAATTGCCAAACTTGGGCTACTGTATTAACCTTCTTCTAATTCCTTGGCTGGATTTTTTCTTAAGGATGTCTGTGGCATTCTTAAATGGCTATGATTTTCTCTTTCCTCGGACCTCAAGATGTCTGTATCCAAATCTGTGAGGCTCCTTAATTGCCCAGGGCCTTTCAACACTCATTGTGTTCACTGACCCACCCTCTGATTCCTCCTTATTTTTCCGTGTTCCCACTTCTCACATATATTGTTTGAAATCATGAATATACTTCTGTACATTGCTGCAAACTTTTTCTTACAATTGGGCCAGGAATAAGTAAGTAAGTAAATTTGACAGCTCCCAGAGGAGAAAGAAGAGTTTGACACAGACCCCTTGCATTGTGCCAGGAAACCATCTTTTTTGCATTTAGGATTCTGTGCTGCAACTGACCAGGTCACCTTGTACAGTCACAGAGGCTAATCTGATGTTTTAATAACACTTTAGGATTAACTGCATTATTCAAAACTGTGGTGTAAAGGATCATGAACCATAAACCAGATGCTCAAACACCTTATCGCACAATGTCATCATAAAGACATCCCAAGTCTCCCTTTGCATTGGAGCAATGAGTTAAATAAGGATGTTAGGAGTTGCTCTCAGTATTCATATTTATAATGTATTATATTTAAAATCACCTCTCTCAAACCTTCTGTTTCTTCAAAAATGGTCCCTGGATTTTCCAGGAGAGGTACCATGGTAGGTTGTATCAGAAGCTAAGTCTGTGGAATGACAGGGAATGTAGTAATTGTCTTCAGATGTGATAGCAGTCATTATGGGCGAGAAAGACTATACTTTCTCTGTGTGGCCCCAAGGGATAGGTTACAGAAAGGAGCTTTCTCACTGTCAAAGCAGGTCAAAGATGGAACACTTGAGCTGAACTGGGTCCTTGCTGCTTCCCTTAAGCACCTATTCTTTAGGCTCTCCCTCCCATTCTATGCCCTGATGACTTTCTGACTGAGTATTTTCTCTGGTTGCAGGGGTGTGCATGGCCCATGTACAGAGGCAGCCAGAATTGCTGGGTGTCAGTGCTCCCAGGAAGAGCTCACAATGCAGAGTGCTCAGGAGTCTTCCTTGTGCCTCAGGTAGTGTACCTCTGAGGCATGGTCTGCACACTTTCACAGAGGTCTCTAGTGGTACTGAGCCCTGGAGTCCTATAGGCGTTAAGACATTCCTCTCTCATCCTGTGCTGGCTGCCTTCCCTTTCAGGTCTTAGATTCCCCACTTTCCTATTCTGAATTCTGGAACTACTTCCCAAGTAAACTAGTGGAACTAGTCAGAGTCTGCTTCTGAGGAGTACAGTCTATGACAGAACCCTTGTGAATATGTTATTTGTAGCAGCTTGTCTTTGTCTCCTAGGGGAGATTGGCACCTCGTTATAGGGAGTCAGTCAACAGTTTGCCTTTGGAGAGACAAGTTTGGTAAAATTAATTAAATGAGCCTCTGAAATGGCTACTAGTGGACTCCCTTCTTCAGAGGCAGATGTCCCACCAAGCATAAGTCCCAAGAAACTGCAATGAAATGTCATCAATGATGTAACTGAAGAAAGATCACAGTGGGACGGAGGATAGAGGGACTAATTTTGATTAGCAAGGTAAGGAGGAGTCCAAAGATATGTGACCTTTGACCTGGGTCTGGAGAACAACAAAGTTCAACAGACAAGAAAAATGGAAAGAGAAAATCTTCACCAGAAAGGAAGGCTTGCCAAATTTATCTTCTGCAGATTGATTATATTGCTCAGAAATAATTTATGTAAACAAGGAGAAAAGGAAATAGTAAACAATGCAAACAAGCATATAAGTAAATAATTAAAAAAATAGTAATTCGAACAGTGCTAATGACTGAAGAGATAACTCTATGAGTGGCATTTAACGCCAAGTGTATTGACAAGTCCCATAGAAACCTTACAAATTAAAGCACACAATTTGTTGCTATTTTAGGTCTTAAGACAAATAAAACTTGAGAATGGTGAGTAAAGTCAGCCATGTCCTCTGGTTGGCAAAAATGAAATCCCCATCAACTGTAAAATAAAAAAAAAAACAAAACAAAAAAAACTACTCATTATGAAGAAGTTTATAGATATTCTTTTGCACACTAATTAATTGAAGGTGACAATTTTGAAAGTGCGTAAGAACTTCATAAAAATATGATAACACTATGGACATTTGGAGGAAGAGCGTATGACTCCTCAAAGGCATTCTCATTATCCTCATTTATTCTCCTTGGATTTTTCTGACATGATAGGTGAAAGGGAGTCCTTCATGCTAATGAAAGGGGCTGTGAGCTGAGAAAATTTGAGGACTCCTTTTGACTCTGTTATAACTCACTTGTGCTATCAGCTCCCTACTTGAGTGCATTAATAAAAAAAATGAGAATTTATCTATTCTGGTATCTGAAGTGTTAACCAGGGCAGTGTGTCCAAGATGTAAATGGGAGTGAGTAAACGTAAATATCTGAGGTACTGGCTGAATTACTGTTGATATGGTTCAGCCTGATTTTCATGTTTATTATTAAGTATGTGCCCTATGCTTTAATAGTCTAGCATTCTAGCAGTCCTTTTGAATGGTGATATTTTTTAACAAGCATTAATACTCAGGAATTTGAATTCCATATTCTCACCTGCCTTTTTCTCTTTGTTCACAGCTTTCCAGTGGCCACAGCTACCTCACTGGTCAGTGATGGTTGGGTGGTGGATAAAACATTGGAGCACTCTTCTTGGTAGCATTGTGCATTATTCCCTGTCTCCCTTAGGTCAGTCACCTTGGGCATCCATGCAGCCACTCTGATGCCCATAAGCCAGGAAATACCAGAGAGTTACCATCCCGTGGGGAAACACTGGACCATAGGGACAGAAGCTACCTTTCTCTTTTTCTCTACTTCACTTTTCCCAGAACCTCTCACTTATTCCTTGGGATCATTTCCCCAAATGTACAAATGACATATAAGCCCCGGTCCTAGGTTCTTCTTTTAGGGTAAACTAGACTTGAGATATACGGCAATTAGTTTTATTCTGGGCAGGTTACTTTTGCTCACTGAGCTTCTGTTTCCTCTTCAATGAAACGAAGGAATCAGGGTTGTCATTCCTTCCAGTTAAAAGAGTCTATAAAATAGAGGAAAGTTGTCAAGAAATCCAGGAAGTCTCATCTTCCCCAATAATATCTTTATTAACACTCCTGATTTAACTACAGTTCAGATAAGGCTGCTATTGTTTTAAACACATCTATTCCCCTTTGTGCAGGTGCAGCAATTCTCTGAGTTATAGCTTTTGTTATCTCTCCAGCTATTTAGACCTTATCCTAAAGTCGCAAGAAAAAAATCTATCAAGGAGCCAATGGCTGGAGGTCTATGCCCTTACTACTTTCTTGCCTGTCACAATTACTGCTCCACCAGGAAACTGTGGAGTTTGGTCTCTGTAAATGATGGCAGTGTTGCTGAGGGTAGTGGTCATGAAGGGCAGGGATAGAGATGATGAGCTGTCAGCAAACACTGGCTTTCACGACATGGAACGATGAAGGACTGAAGATAGTCAAGCAGCTCCCTACTCAGAAATTTCATCCTGAGAGTTCAGATCTAGACACATTGCACTGGACACATCTTAAGAAATAGATTCTCATTCAGTTACAAACTGAAGGCAGCTTAAGGTTGAGACTTAATATTTAGTACTGTGAGTGGTGTCAGCAAGAATAGGACTTTCTAGCACTCGTTCCTTTGCAGAATCATCAATTTCAACAACTATCCATGCATGAAAATACCTTCTTAGGAGCTTAGGAGTCCAGGTAAGAGACTGTAACACCCAGTGTAGCATAGATATGAGAAAAGACTCTTTAAAGAGGGTGGGAAGACAGTTCCACCCTACTTGTGTTACTCCCACCCCACACCTGAGAAGCACAGCAGTGAGAGAAATACCCTCTGCATGGAAAGAAAGTAAAATGAACATTTGACCTTGTTGAAGACCTGATATCAGGTCCAGCCCAGTGAAACTCAGTGCCAGGCCAGCTCTCTTATCCCAAGACTCCAGACCAGTACCCACAAAACTGGTTATAGTCCAGGCACTGAGGCTCTAGGTTCCAGGCTGGCCCCTGTAGCTCCAGGTTTCAGGCTCACCCCAGTGGCCAGGTCAGCCCTCATAGTTCCAGGTTCCAGGCCTGCCCCACTGCCAGGCTGGCACCTGTAGACACCAGTTCCAGGCCCACCTCTGTAGCTGCAGGCTCCGAGTCAGCCCCCATAATGTGGGACTTCAGGCTTGCCCCTGTGGCCCCAGGCTCCAGGCCAGCCCCTGTGACATCAGGCTTTAAATTCACCCTAATGGCAGTTCAATCCATGTAGACCTAACCTCCAAACCCGGACCAGCACCTGGAAAGACTCCATAGCACCAGGCTTCAGGCTAGCATCCATGGCCACATGCTATAGTGGATCTGGGGTTTGGTCATGCCCCAGTAGACACTGGCACCAGGCTGGACCCCTATACCTTGGCTCTAGAACCAACCCCGTGAACCCAGGCTCCAGACTAGCCACTGGGTACCATGTCTTTTTTTTTTTTAATTTTAAAATGCACAAATTTTATTTATAAAATTACAAATTAAGTAGAAAACAAACCTTGCTATTAGAAAATGTTTTAAGTTCAATTTCTCTCTTCTGTTCAGAACATTACTACTAGATGGAAATCCGTTCTGCATCCCTCGAGCAGCCACATTTATGAAAGGGACAGCTGCTATACTGGAATATCTGAGAGACTGGATTCCTATTTAAGTTGGAGTCATTTCTTAATGCTGGTCATGTTGATTCTTTTTTTTTTTTAATTGTTAAATCATAGCTGTGTACATTAGTGCAATCGCCTGTACCCATTCTAAGATGCACCATAGATGTGGCCCCACACATTATCCTCCCTCCACCAAACCCCCCCCCCCTCCCTTCCCCTTCCTTGGCCCTTTGGAGATGGAGACTTTACCTCTTTCATGTTTACGTGGATGGAGCTGGAACATATTCTTCTTAGCAAAGTATCTCAGGAATGGAAGAAAAAGTATCCAATGTACTCAGCCCTACTACGAAGCTAAATTATAGCTTTCACATGAAGGCTATAACCCACCTATACCACAAGACTATGGGGAAAGGGCCAAGGAAGGGGAAGGGAGGGGGAAGGTTTTGGTGGAGGGAGAGTAATGGGTGGGGCCACATCTATGGTGCATGTTAGAATGGGTACAGTCGATTACACTAATGTACACAGCTATGATTTAACAATAAAAAAAAATTAAAAAAAAAAAAAATCACCAGAAAAAAAAAAAAGAAAACCTCAGGGAGTGATTGATAATGCTCATTATCTTAACTGTGCTGTTGGTTTCATAGGTGTTCGTATCCAAATTTACCAAATAATACATTTTAAATATGTAAATTTATGTTATGTCAATAAAGCACTTCATTTTTAAAGGAAAATTAGAAAACATAGTGTTATGTGTAGGAATAATCCAACAGAGCAGTGCAACAAAAATGGGAGCCCAAAGACCTACACATATGGGTACCACTGTAGTTTGAATGTGTCCCCTTCACAATTCAGGTGCTACCAGGTGTGACAGTATTAAGAGGCAGAGCCTCTAAGAGATGATTAAGCCATGAGGGCTCCTTCCTTGGAATGGGATTGAGGCCCTTACAAAAGAGGCTTCACCCAGAATTTGGTATTTGGTATTCTCGCCTTTCCGCCTTCCTCCACGTGAGGACACAGAGCTCTTTCCTCCAGAGGATGCAGCAATAAGACACTATGTTGAAAGAGAACAGCTTTCACTAGAAACTGAACCTGCCAACACCTTGACCCTGGATTTTCCAGGTGTCAGAACTGTGAGAAAATAAATTTCTGCTCTTGATAAATTATCTACTCTATAGTATTTTGTTATAGCAATACACACAGACCAAGACATGTATCAATCGATAAATATATAAAACAGAAGTGACACTGAAATTGGAGAGAAAAGAAAAGCGCATTAAATAAATACTTTTAGACAACTAGTTACTCATATAGGAGAGGGCAACCTGGCCTTAAAAAGACTTTTAACTCATAGCATTCACAAAAATGAATTTGAGAGAATTAAAGATTTATACAGGAGAAGTAAATCTTTAAAACTTTTAGAAGGAAATACAGGAAAACAGTTTTAAAGCATTGAATCATGAAAGTTTTTTTTTTTTTAAGATATACAAAGAATATAGCACAATGGAAAAATATTAGCAAACCCAACAATATTAAAATTTAAAACTTCTGTACATCATGTCATTTTAAAGTATTTCATTATCTTATCTATGTTCTTATGTCCCTAAAATATTTCTTAGTAAGAACAAGCTGGGCATAGCACATGCACTTGTAGTTCCAGCTACTTGGAAAGCTAAGGCAGGAGGATTCGTGGACCCACAAGTTAGAGGGTGCAGTGAACTATGATCACACCTGTGAATAGACACTGAATTCTGGCCTGAGTAACACAGCGAGATCCTCTCTTAAAAAAATAGAAACAATAATACTAGGATAAGCACTATTTGCTCTAAAGATGTTAATATTTTGTGAACTTGCCAAAATTAAATGACCCACCATATTGAATTTGCAAAATTTATGATCATTTATACCCACTCCAAAAAATTAAATACTTAATTATAATTCTAACAAAACATGCACAAGATCTGTATGCTGAAATTAAAAAATGCTAGTGAAAAAAATGAAATAAGATTTAAATGAGTTCTTTTCTTGAATTCTATATAAAATATAAATTAAGAGTTAATATGTGGCTCATGCCTATAATCCTAGCACTGTAGGAAGCCAAAGTGGATGGACTGCCTGAACTCATGAGTTCAAGACCATCCTAAGCAAGAGTCAGACCCCATCTCTAAAAATAGCTAAATGTTGTGGCGGGTGCCTATAGTCCCAGCTATTTAGGAGGCTGAGGCAAGAAGATCACTTGAGCCCAAGAGTTTGAGGTTGCTGTGAGCTATGACACAGCACTCTACCCAGGGTGACAGAGTGAGACTCTGTCTCAAAAAAAGAGAGAGAGTAAGATGTATCAAGATGATCAGCCTACTTCATTATTTTCTTTAAGGACAAGGAAAAATAAAAGCTTATTTAGTTATCCAAGATCTAAAAATATGTTTTACTGACAGCAAAACTACAATAAGCCAAGCCTAGGGAGCCTAAGAGATGGTACAACAAAATTTTCCAGTTTGGCTGTCTGGATCAGCACAAAAGACCTGAGGGCAAGAATCAAAATCCAGTGAGAAACAAACTGAATGACATGACCACCACTGAGTTCTCCAATGGTGTATTCTGAGGTGCAAGATAGCAGAAGTCTTTTAAGTTTCCCTTTGTCTTTCCTTATCTATCTATTAAAAACTATAACTTTCAGCATAATGTTTACAGGAAAAAAAGAAAAAAGAATCAGAAACATTTTACCATGCAAAGAAAAAGGTCCAAAAATGAAATATCAGAACAGAGTGAATATTGATTCAGTCAGGAAAGGCCTTTGTGGAGTATGAAATTCAACAACTTAGTGCTCAAGATGCCAAAAGAACTCATTGACTCTTATCCATTTGACATTCAGACACAGCTCAAACCAGCCTGTGTCACTGCTAATCCTACGTGACAGTATCAGATTTGGTTCCTATTAGTTAAATCCACTGGAGGGTAATAGTCACAGCAAGCAAAGAGGGTGCTTAAGTGGCACACCTTTGTGGGACATAACCACAAGAGGGACTCCACCTAAAAAAATCAAATACTTTGACCTGGTTCTTAGCACCCTCTCATTAACCTGAAATAAATTTACTTAAAAAAAAAATTATAAGCCAGTTGTAAAGGTAATGCTATTTTAAATTCTATGTTCAAAAATAAATTTTTTAAAAAGAGGATGCTTATTAAATCCACTGACCTTTCTGTACAAAAGTACGTATGTCAGAATTTTAAAAATAAGTAAATGAAATAATCATCTGTACTTCATTTCTACAGTCTACTTTGTGTTTTATATATAATGAGGTCTAATAATTAAGTTTGCGAACTCATTTTAGAAAAAGTGTTACATACCTCATTGCTGAATATCACCGCTGAATATTCAGCAAAGAGGACCTTTGAAGAAGTCCTCTTGGGAAGCAATGCACTGATGCCAGCTCCTAGTCCACACTTCAAAGCAATTTTAGTACTCTTTTTCTGGAATGACCATCAGAGCTGCCACCACATGGCACACAAAAACATGCAACAATACTGAACACCACTAAGCAAGTCACTATCACACGTCAACACGAACACAGCTGTGAGACACAGACACAACAAACCTTACCAAGTTGTTTGTACAGTGCCGCTGATGTAAACACACAGGGGCAAGTTCGCAAACATAATTGTCAAACCTCATATGACAACAGCTTTAATGGTCTTTCCAGAAAAAGCATTCCAAAATTGTTTTGAAGGGTGGACTAGGCACTGGCATTGGTGTGTAGCTCCCCAAAGGGAGTACTTCAAATGTGATTGCAGTGAAATTCGGCAATGAGGTGTGTAACACTTTTTCCGAGGATGAGTTCACAAACTTAATTGTCATACCCCGATTGCCTAACCAATAACCACAAGCAAAAAAACAAACTCATCTAAAAAACATTAGTTTACCCAATATCCCCTAAATATACTATTAAATTCTTACAACAGAGGCCAAAATCCCTGAATTTAAACCTATAGACAAGTTTGAATTGCCTAATTTTCTTGTCTCCTAGTTTTCCCAAACATTATTTTCAGGGATCAGAATACCATAAGAAAACATCCCCCATCCCACTTCTAAATGTTTCTTGCTCTGATGGTACAATATCTCCCAGGGCCCCACACTGATGCTTCTTTACCAAGGTACCTATTTAACAGATGCCCCAGCTGCACTTTTATGTTAGATCTGTAACTCAGTTAAGCAACCTAGAAATGTGCCAGTGCTGACCAGTCATAAATACCTACATGCCATTTTGAGAGAATTTCAAGAATGAGACCCACAGGAATTAGTGACTGAAAAAGGTAAAGAATGAGAACTCTTGTTATAAATATACAATTTTTGGTGTAACTGTGGCTAGTGTAGGCTTTGATTTCAAAAAATTTCATTTTATAAATATTAGGGACAGAAATTGGGCAAGTCCATAGCCCTAATGATTAAATGACCTTTTCTTTAAGAAGTATTCAATTCAAATGACTTGTGTACACATTTTCCTGGTCTATTTTTTTGTGCAATGAAGAATTTAAATGTGCTGGTCTGGAGATTCAAGATAAAAACCACCACAAAAACCACTTTGCTACTACTATATTAATTGCTCTGAATTCTACACTGATTTTTTGGATTGAAGTGAACTAAATTTGTAGTAAAATTTTGCATGAGGTCCATATTTTTCAAACCACAAAAAACATATTCAGGAAAACCCTTCGAAGACTAACAGGACACAGGATCATCCCTCTAACAGCACTCCTGGCAGAAAGAATAAGACCTTGTTTGTTCATATCTACTGACTTGGAGGAACAGCATTCACCCACCTTGCCAAGCATCAAAGTCTGTGGCAAACAGTTTATGTCAACTTCAATAAAAACAGAAGGGTTTTTCTCTATAAGGTATTTTTTCTACCAGTAGAAGTGAACAGAAAAATGACTACCCTGCTCTTTTGGCCTCTTAATTTTATCAAAAAACTATTAATTATTTTAACCTAGCTTAATCTTCCTTTGTTTTATATCAGTAAACAGATCTATCTAAATGCACATTAGTAGTAACAATTCATTCAATGAGAAAAACTGCTTGTTTCCTATTATTTTTCTCTTGACTTTACCTATATGACATTTTCCCTTTCTAACTCTCTGATCACACATTTTTAGTTTTCTCCACTCCGCTGTTACTTCTCTCTTCTCCCACCTCACCGTTTGTAACTTCCTCTGGAGAAACCAATCCAATCCCTTTATTCCTGGCCCCAACTATTTCTAAACACATCATATTCTAACAATATTTGTTATTTAAAACACATCTTCCACTGACTATTATTCAGCTTAAAATGAAATTTCTTTTTTTTTAAGGACTTTTTATTTTAAAGGACATTTTATGATCACCAAATGTGACCAAGCATTAACGCATGATGTTAAATCTAGGACAAAGTGCAGTAGCTCATGCCTATAAGCCAAACATTTTGGGAGGCCAAGGCAGGAGGACTGCCTGAGGCCAGGAGTTCAAGTGCAACCTGGACAATCTAGCAAGACCTCACCCGTATAAAATGGAAAAAAACATTAGCCAGGAAAAGGTGGTACACACTTGTAGTCCCAGCTCTTTGGAACTTAGGAGGCTGAGACAAGAGGTTCACTTGAATCCAGGAATCTGAAGTTAGAGTAGCTATATTTGTGCCACTACACTCCAGCATGGGCAATGGAGCAAGACACTTTCTCTTTAAAAAGAAAAAAAAAAAAAAGGATGTTAAATCTGTATTTTTCTTCAGTCTTTCATAAATTTTTTAAAGTTAAATAATTTAAACTCCTAATTTTAAAGCTGAGAAAAATCAAGGCTCAAATTAATTAAGTGACTTGCCTAAGATCACTAAATTTAATTTCCTATTACCACATTTCCCATTGCCAGCCTACAGACTACACACAAGTAAACCTCTGTGTGAAGCCCCATACCTGACAAAAGATGATGAGCTCAGAGGGACATCAAAATAGCCAGGGTAGAGATGAGCTATTCCATAGTACATAGTTTATCTGTACTCTGTTTACCAACAGAAAAGGAAGGAGGAAGGTAGGGGAGGGAGTAAGTTTTGGAAATTTATAATTTAAAAAATTAATGTTGCTTATCTTCTCCACCCACTTTCCCTAGAAAATTCAGAGCTAACAAAGAAGACACAGTATTGGATATACAAAGTATATTGCGTAAGTGACATTCAGCTATGTAGCCCCAAGAGAAATGTTACCACTCTTGGTTTCTGCACACCTGATAAAGCAAGGCAGTTACCTAAACCTACTCTGACCCCTCTAAGCAAACACATAGGCAACACTTCCTCATTCTGATGTCAGAACCAAGATCAACTATGTACAACTATACGGCAAAACTCTTAGAACCACAAAAAGCGATAGTTCTGACATTGAAAGGACCCTCAAAGGTCACCCAATTCAAACTCTCATCCAAAGGTTGGCTCTCCTATTGCAATATCCCTTTGACACAGACATCTCTAACATCTGAATGCCTCCAACAATAAGCAGGAATGTAATTCTTCTCTAGAGACTGTCCACACTCTGATTTTAACAGGTATAGTAAAATGTTATCTCTTATCTTAAAGTTAGAAAAAAAAGAAAATGTTTTTCTCTAGTTTTATGCAATCAACCCAAGTTCTTTTAGGCCACACTCTCTTTTACATTAACCACCATTCAAATAACATGCAGCCTATCATGTTCTGCTAAGAGCGCTTCTTTTCCAAGCTACGCTTAAGTTGTTCCTTAATGTGCCATGTTTTCAGGCTATGCCCCTAAACATGTTTAAACATGAAGTATGATGACCTCTTTCTTATTCTAAACACTTCCAAAACAACCCAAGATTGCATGAGGTTTATGGGGCATGAGGAGGTAATCCATTGGCAACCACTCTATAGACATTAAGCAATTACTTAAATAGAGTGTTCTGCTTTGTTTTGGGGGGTGGGTAAGTGTGGGTAGGTAAGTAGGTATGTTTGTAAGGGAAGAATAACAAATAAATATTTTTATATCCATCCTGTTAAATTTTATCTTACTAGATTTAGTCCGTTACTCCCTAAGGCTATTGTGGAATGCTGACTTTCTTTTCTAACATGGACATTACCCCCTCATGCTTTTTTCCCATCCAATTCTTTTAACGAAGGAAGAGTCAAGTTTACAGATGCTACCAAAAACTTTACATGTAGGTCATCAAATACCAACCACCTTAGCAAAAAGTCACATTACAGTCATGAAGAAACCTCAATATAATCTTATCCAGCTTACATTCCTCCACTTTAAATACATTGTTTTGAGACTGCCTATACAAGTACAGGTCTACTCTATCTCCTATATATTACCAATCTTCCAATATAGAAATCCTACCAAAGAATATATAATTAGCCCGAGATGACTTGATTTTAATGTTAGGTCTTGGTGATCACTGCTACTACTTCAAGGTCCTCACAAAACTTTCCTCCAATATTCTCATCAAAAATTCCACGTAGGAAAAAGATTAGGTTGTACATAAATGTGGGAATCTTTCTTTCCTATTTGAAGAGCAAAATGACATTTACTCAAAACCAATCTCAGAAATATTTTATGACTCATATTTTTATGACTTCTCAGTGATGATCAACAACAAATGAGTAATTTTATTTGTACCTGGCATTTAAGATGTCTTCGCCAAAAGACAATTTTATAAAACTTCTCAAACTGGGAAACCTGATAAAATGTAGACTGTGATTAGGCTCAAAATTTTCTACTTCTAAAAAGCTCTTAGGTGAGTCAATGATGTTGGTCTTTGGACAACATTTTGAGTAGCAAGGTTATAGATCTCTTTATGCTTTCTTTTTATTTTTTAGAGACAGAGTCTCACTTTATCGCCCTTGGTAGAGTGCTATGGCATCACAGCTCACAGCAACCTCCAACTCCTGGGCTTAGGTGATTCTCTTGCCTCAGCCTCCCGAATAGCTGGGACTACAGGCACCCGCCACAACGCCCGGCTATTTTTTTTGTTGTTGCAGTTTGGCCGGGCCCAGGTTCAAACCCACCACCCTCGGTATATAGAGCCACCACCCTACCCACTAAGCCACAGGCATCACCCTCTTTATGCTTTCTTATAATTTTTCTTTTCACATACCTTGGGCTTCATTTTCATTTTGCCCTTGTTGCCACTATTGAAATATATAATCTACCCTCTTCAGTGTGAAGATCTTCTTGTCGAGGAAAACGGAAACAATCTAAATACAGAATTTCACATGTTCTATCATTTACCAACACAAACAAGCAAAAGCTCTTCCTTTTATGATCTTTCTCTGAAATTCCTCTTTACTGAATAAACCTTGATTGACTTAGGAGTTTGGCATTAATGACATAGTTACTATAAGGTGTGTGCCAATCTCTCATATTGCTATTTGATTATATTTTCCTACTTGTTATATTAATGTCTTTTTGTTCCTTATTCCTATCTCACTCCTTCCTTCTGGATGTAATTTCCTTTTTTCCAAAGTACATCTTTTCCATAGAGATCCATGGGTAGTAAACTCTGAGTTTATGTTAGTCTGATAATACATCTTTATTCTACTTCAACTAAAGAATGGTGACAGTTTAGGTGGATACAGAATTCTGAGTTACCAAGGGTTTTCACTAAACTATGAAGATTTTACTCTAAGGTTTTCACTAAACTTTGAAGATTTTACTCTATCATATTCTAACTACTATTGTTGTTATTAAAAAGACTGATATTGGTCTAATTGTTAATCTTTTGTAGGTAATCTATCTTTTCTTCTTAGCTGGTTTTAAGATCAGTTTATCTATGGTTTCATTATGATGTATGAGGGTACGGATATTTTCCTGCTCACTAATAATTAGCTATTGAATTGAAAGATCCATTCCTATCATCAAATCAGAAAAATTCTCAGCAATTATCTCTTTTGAAATTGCCTCCCATTATCTCTGTCCTCTACTTCTGAAGCTCTCATTGATAGAAATCAGACTCTATTTCCATAGCACTCTTTAATGTTTTCTATCTTTTATCATCGCTCTTTGAGTAATATCTCATCAGATCTATGTTTTGATTCACTTTTAGTAATTATACCTCAACTCTCTCTAATGTGCTGCTAAATGAATATATGGGGTTTTTCATTTTAATTACTATATACTTCATGTCTAAAATCCTGTTTTTGGCCTTTTACAAACTGCCAAGTATTATTTATAGTATCTTGCTTTTAACCCATGTTTTAAATACTTCCTTCATGTATTTAATGATAATAGTTAATATTTACTGAATGTTACTATGCACATACATTAACTCATTTGATTCTTAAACACTTTATAAGGTGATGCTATTATTTTTGAGGCACAAAAAGTACATATTTTTACGGCATTAAGGGGCAATGCCAAGATTCAACAATACAATACTAAACAGCTAATGCTACACTTTGTTACACTGCATCAACTTTCACTCTCAGAAGTCCTAAAACAACATCCTAGTAAGTTTTATCTGATCATGCATTCTGGAGAGCGCTCCCACACTTAATAGTCCTCATTTTAATTATTTAATTTATAGTCTCATTCTATTATTCAATGTTCCGATTAGGGATAGATTATAACCCACAAGTGACTAATTTGGATTTATAAATTCATTATAAGCAGGGCTTTTATTTGTGGGAATCTGCCTATAACATGGAGAAAGTATGTCTCTTGAGAATAGTTATGCCTATTCAAACTCAAATCTGCATAAGGAGAGACTTTTTTCCCCACAACTCAAAGGCCAAAGTCAATCTCTCATACTGTCAACTAATAGTAGTAGGAAGAATTTTTTCTAGTTTAGCCTTTCTCAGGAGAGTCCTAGTCTATGCCATTGTCTTAGCTCTAAATCTCTACCTCACTTAGGACCAAGATCTACCTCTGTCTACATGGCACCATTAAAATTTAGTCTCTCAGGCTCAGCACCCGTAGCATAGTGGTTACGGCACCAGCCACATACACCAAGGCTGGTGGGTTCGAAGAATGCTGACAACCTCAACAAAAAATAGCCAGGCATTGTGGCGGGCGCCTGTAGTCCCAGCTACTTGGGAGGCTAAGGCAAGAGAATCGCTTAAGCCAAGAGTCTGAGGTTGCTGTAAGCTGTGACACCACAGCACTCTACCAAGTGCAACATAACAGGACTCCGTCTCAAAAAAAAAAAAAAAAGAAAAAATTTAGTCTCTCAGTTACCAAAAATAACAAGCCCTCAGAACACCCCCTGTGTAGAGTCCTTCTTAACAGGTACTCATTCTTAGAAGACAGGAGAAAAAAAAATATGCCTATCAGATAAGCCAAATCAACTGTAAGAATAAGTATGATAATAGACATTATATCCATTATAACTAAATAGTAATTATTGCTTCAAAGCTTTTATTCCTATGGAGAAAGAACTAAATTCCTCTTATTTCTCAATTCACTTAAAACTACCATTAATCTATAAAAAGTGCTATTCTTGTTTTATTTTATTATTTTTCCATTTATGTCCAATATCCATTCTTCCTTTAATATGCCACTTTATAATGTATTTAATATGTTACTGTGTTGTTGAATATGATGCATCTTAGAAATACAGAGGGTGATTTTTACTTTTTTTTTTTGTAGAGACAGAGTCTCACTTTATCACCCTCAGTAGAGTGCCATGGCATCACACAGCTCACAGCAACCTCCAACTCTTGGGCTTAGG
>CAUYPK010068256.1:0-38687 GCA_963574355.1 Loris lydekkerianus | reverse complement strand
TATGAAGTGTCCATCCTTATCCTTAATTATTTTGGTTGGTTTAAAGCCTATTGCATCTGTGAACAGGATTGCAACACCTGCTTTTTTCTGCTTTCCATTTGCCTGGAATATAGATGACCATCCCTTCACCTTGAGTCTATATTTGTCCTTTAATGTAAGATGCTATTCGTGGATGCAGCAGATATCTGGCTTGAGTTTTTGTATCTAGTGAGCCAACCTGTGCCTCTTTAGAGGACAATTTAAACCATTCACATTAATTGAGAATATTGACAAGCCTTTTGAGAGTCCAGTGGACATTTTTAATCCTTTTGCAACTGTGGAAGTTGGACTTTGATCAAAAATTTTCTGGGTGGGTTTACTTTTGTGGTGGAGGATTGCGTTGGTCTTTATGGAGAATAGGTCTAAGAATGTCCTGGAGAGCTGGTTTGGTTGTGGCAAATTTCTTCAACATGTGAATGTCATTGAAGTATTTAATTTCTCTGTCATAAACGAAGCTCAGTTTAGCTGGGTACAGGATCCTGGGTTGAAAGTTATTTTGTTTTAGGAGATTAAAAGTCGATGACCATCCTCTTCTAGCTTGAAAGGTTTCAGCGGAGAGATCTGCAGTTATTCTAATATTCTTCCCTTTTTTCTGGCAGCTTTCAGAATTTTCTCCTTCATATTAACTTTAGTGAAATTGATTATGATGTGTCTGGGGGATGTCGTATTCGGGTTGAGTCGTGCTGGAGTTCTGAAACTGTCTGCTATCTGAATTTAAGAATCTCTTGGCATATCTGGAAAGTTCTCCTTCATAAACTCATGGAGAAGAGACTCTGTGCCTTGTGAAGCCACTTTGTCATTTTTGGGGATCCCTATAAGACGAATATTGGTTTACTTCGAATTATCCCAGAACTCTCTGAGAGAGTGGTTTGTTTTTGCTCTCCATTTCTCTTCTTCTTTGAGGGTTTGGGAGTGTTTGAAAACTCAGTCTTCAATGTCAGAAATCCTTTCTTCTGCTTGCTCCATTCTGTTACTGAGGGATTCTACTGTGTTTCTCAGATCTTTGAGGGATGCAACTTCTTGTCTCAATGTGTCAAAACCTTTGGTCATTTGGTCTTTAAATTTTTTGAAATCTTGAGACATCTTTTGGGTTACTGCTTGGAATTCTAATTTTATCTTATTTGCTATCCAGATTCTGAATTTGATTTCTGACATCTCAGCTATTTGTTTGTACATGGGATCTTGTGCTGTGTCTGCCCCATTGATCCTTGGGGAGTTGATAAAACATATTGCCACAGTTTTTCTGTTGATTTTGCCTCATGATTGTTTTTCACCATTGCCTCCTGCCATCCTCAGATTTGAGGAAGTGTCTCTCCACAACTAGATCCCAGCGGAATAATTGTATTGTTGGTGGATCTTTGTAGGGAGTGTAGTTCCTCTGGGGCTGCCCCAGCCAGGGAGTTCTGGTTGTGGAAGCAACTCCGAATTGTGACACACCCGGATCCAGCAACAGGGCGGGAGGTGGTGAGCATGGTTCTGGGTGTGCCTGGTGCCCACTGAGTTTGGCACAGAAAGCCCAAGGCTCCAGTAGTCTCTGGCCAGGAGAAGGGCTCAGAGCAGAAGCAGGGAGGGCTCTAGAGGGCACATGGCTACCAGAGTCCCTGGCTAGACGAGTGGGCCGGTGTGCAGGCAGGGAGTGTCCAGTAGGGAGGATGCAGCGTTGCATGGCTCCCGCAGTTTCTGTTCAGGGCATGCGGAGGCCCAGCAGACACAGGTCGCAGGTCAGGGGTTGCGGCGCAGCTCTCATGGAGGTCCGGCTGGCACCAAGCCCAGGAGATTGAGGTTGCTAAGAGCTGTGACGCCACAGCACTCTACCCAGGGCAACAGCCCAAGGCTCCAGTGTGCCAAAATTGGTCTTACTCTGCCCCTGATGGTTAAGGCTGTAAGGCAGCTCAGTCTCCACCTTTAGGCTGCTCAATGGATAGGTTACTAGCTCCCACCCGATCCTTGCTCTGTGACCCTGAGGGTGGAGCTTGCCAAGGCAGTTCTCTCACAATGGCTCCCTGCGGCCCACGGCCAAACACTATTAGCTCCGTCCGGCTCAGTGGCTCTGTCTGGGGCCCTAGACAATGCCTAAAGTTCTCTGCACTCCTGCTCAAGTTCTCCCCAAGGCAGTTCAACTGAGTGATAATTCCAAAAAGACTGAAACAGTTCACAGGTAAGGCCTTTCTGGTTTGCAGCCTCACTGCTGCTTGTACTTATGGCTACTGGTGGGATTAGGTTGATCAAACACATGCAACCACTTGCCAGTTCTCCACTGTTTTTGTCTACCTCTTGGGGTCCAGAAGTCTCTTGCTGACTCCCTGTATCCTCAAAGGGATGATTATAGGCAGATCCCACCAGCCAGAGATGCCTGGAGTCTTATCTCCCCAGACTCACCATGCCCAGTTGCAGGGAAGCTGTTACTCGACTGCCATCTTGCTCCACCTTCCCAATTGATAAAATTTTAATACAAATAGTTCAGTGGCTAGCACACCAGCCACATACACTGGGGCTGGCAGGTTCAAACCCAGCCCGGGCCTGCCAAACAACAGCAATTGCAACAGAAAAATAGCCGGGTGTTGTGGTGGGTGCCTGTAGTCTCAGCTACTTGGGAGGCTGAGTCATGAGAATCACTTGAGCCCAAGAGGTGGAGGTTTCTGTGAACTGTGACACCACGGCACTCTACCAAATGCAACAAAGTGAGACTCTGTCTCAAAAAAAGAAAAGAATTTAATACAAATAATCATGGGTAACAATACCAGCATCTGTTTTGTTGTTGTTTTTGTTTCTTTGTTTTTTAGTAGTACTTCTGGACTTCTGAAACCACAGGAGAACTTTACTGCTCATTGGGCAAACTCAATAATATACATGTGTTGCCCTAAATCATTTCTAAACTATTCCTTACATTTTTTAGAAAATGCACCTGTACTACTGCTGGAAATGGAGAGTACTGTTGAGCAAATGACATTTGTTAATACCCTGAATGGAGGAGTTCCATTGTGTGAATGGTGGCAAAGAGCCTAACATATTTTACCACTAGGAGATGCAGTCCCAAGATGTCACTCCTTGCATAGTTCTTTGGTGTCAGGGTCACAATAACTCACATAAGAACTAGATAGACTAACATTTTACCCACATAGTGAGACAAAGTGAGATCAGCTTCAATAGTGAACACTGGTCACACATGGCCAGCAGGTCTTACCCTGCAGAAGGGAGATGGTCTACACATGCCTGTGACCTATTCCCTCACTGCTAGGAACACATTTAGTCATGGGGTTGTCTGGGTGCTATGTGATGCACATGCTAAAGCAGGACAATGAAGTACACATCAAATTTGAAATAGCTAAAAATATTCCCAAAGAGATACACCCAGCTCAGGCAGTAAGTGTTCTTTATCTGTCTACACCCAAGACACATTGTCACCAACCAAGAGGTTGAAAGACTGCACATGTCACTAACTTTCTCCACAAGGATTTGGTATAAGGTATGACAATCCTGGCTTGGTGTTTATGGCTCAGCAGCTAGGGTGCTGGCCACATGCACTGAGACTGGTGGGTTTGAACCTAGCCTGGGCCTGCTGAACAACAATGACAGGTACAACAAAAAAATAACTGAGCATTGTGGAGGGTGTCTGTGGTCCCAGCTGCTTGGGGGGCAGGAGAATCTTTTAGGCCCAAGAGTTTGAGGTTGCTGTGAGCTGTGATGCCAGGGAACTCTACCAAGGGCAACATAATGAGACTTTGTCTCAAAACCAAACAAACAAAAAGAAAGATACGACAATTCTATAGCAGCCATTGGACTCTAGGCTGTACATTCTCTCTAGGTGAACTTTTTTGTATAGGTCAGCAGAGTTATATATTTTATAGGATCACCTATGGGATTAGAAAGTTCTATTCTTTTTCTAATTATCTCCCACTTCCTGGAAAGCCTTGATAACCTAATTCAGCGGTGCTTAGAAGAGCCACAGAAATCTACCATTAAAATTGATTGATGGCAGTCATTTCCCATGTCCCAGAGAAAATTAAGTTTATAGATATCATCTTTTCCATTTTAAGTATTTCTTCTATAACTTTGGCCTACACCTTTGACATCTGGTCTCAATAGTCTCTGCTAGAATACAGCCTACAATGGTATCTGATTTAGTACAGTCACATATTGATTTTGAAATATAAACTTGATGTTCTTCAAAAATACCATTCCTTTGGGTGGCTATGTCACCTTAAACTATTTGAAACACTATACTAGTGGAGCATAGGTTAGCTGTTCTACTTTGATAGCCTCCTAAATATCTTTGTGAATATTTTATAGGAATTGTCCCAATGCTAAATGGAAATCAAAGTCATGGAAAATTTAAGTCTGGCCAATAATTCCTTGCAAATCTTCTGTCTTTGAATCCTATTTTGTTTTCTCTAACTACCTCTAGCAGGAGATTTTGAGAAAGCTCTAGAGAGGAACTGGCAATCGTCTCTTTCCAAGGCAGTCCTTTGAGCCTTCCAAAGCTAAACTTCCAATCCTAGTTGCAATGGCCTTATTTATAACCAGCTAATTATTAGAAGCAATAATGTCACAATATGGTATAAATCAAAAGACAAATTTTGAAACAAAAACTTGCCCTAATAGATGAAATAACATCTTTCATGATAGAAGCTAGAGGTCTTAAAAAGGCCTTATGCCATGCAGAAAAAGTGCACTGCAGGACCCAAGAAACCAGAGTAATATGCAAGGCAGAAATTGTCCAACGGAACAGGCTGCATAGAGTAGCTATTTTACAAGAGAGCAACATCAGCCTTGGTGTATTCAGGAAACTGTCAAAACAAGCCAGGGCAGCAAATACTATAAACTCTACAGCAACATGAGCTTATGAGGTGTCCTGCAAACTTTTCATTTTATAGTGGTGCCCTTTCCTCAAGTCAAATCCCAGACGAAGATCCAGTCAGAGCAGTTTTATTGGAATTGAGAGGGTACTGACTAGAATCTGGCTAATCTCTCTCCAATTTTCTCCCCCATTCAGATTCTCTAGGAACTACTGTGAATGCATTTAGAAAGATTTCTGAGTGGAGGGTCTAGCCAAAGAAATGTGATAAATTCCTAGAATGTATACCAGTCATTCATGTCAGAGCAGCTTCTGGCATGAGGATTACCCTACAATTTACTGAACTTGGCTCATCTATCTTCCTGGATTGCCTTTGACTGCCTGTCAACCCTGGAAATTATTTGCCTCCCTGGAGTTTACACTAATCCCCGGTTTTCTTCTTTTCATTTTCACATTGCTGATTCACCTGTCAGATGGTGACTGTATTTCTTCTAGTGCCAAGGAGTCTACTGGCTTTGAAACTGCTTGGTAGATTATAGGGTCTGAACACCTTAACATTTGGGAATTCCACAGACTTGTTTTACCATTAGACAATTCTGACTATAGCTTTTCAGTTTTGTCTATTTTTTACACTTCTTTAAATTGGAACTTGTCACTGCATAAACTTAACAGAAGGAGACATGAGTCCACAGCATGATTTCCCCGCCTCATTTTCAAAATGCTACATTGGAAGGTTGTCCCTAAAAAGTCCAGAACCCTGCAGTGTTAGGAAATAATCTCATTCTTTTTGGTAATATCAGAAAATGGAAGATGAGGACTGAACCCTGTCATCAAGACACAACTCCAGTCACCAGCTTTGGCTCCTCCCTCCCTCTTACATTCAAGCCATCACCAGCTACTGTCCATTTCATCTGCTAAATCTCTCCAATCTCCCATTTTTCTTTGTTCCTAATATCACTACAGGAAGTCACATTTTACTTAAGATCAGGCTATAAGCAGTTGAGGCTATGTGAAAGTCATGTATGGTTACGATTATCCCTGAGAATGCATCAGGAAGGTGCCCAGTGGAGACAGACGTACTGCTTCTCAGTAAATTTGACACAGTTTTCTCTCCAGTGTTGGACCAAATTGCTGTTTCTCTAGCTGAGCACTAGATGAAGACATTAATATGTATTTAAGGACCATATTGGATGAAAACATATACATATTTAAACTCTGTTATGACATTTAGCATGGCGAGCTTCTATACCATGAGAAGCACAGAAAGTGAAGGAACAAAAATTTTGTATCCCTTGTTTGGAGCTATCTTTGGAGCATATAATCCTTTTATCAAACGATAGAGTGAAACTGTTAGCATTATTTAAAGTGATATTTCTGTCTATTTTTTTTTCCTTTTTCTAATTCCTTTCCCTTTCTTTGTTGCTTAGAGAATATAATGGAATTTAAGTAAATTTATGAGGCAACTCCACTGTGTTTATTTTAAGGTACCAACATCTCTTGTCTGAATTGCAGTCCTCTAAACAGACTCTTATCTCCCAATATTAATCTTCTTCAGTCCATTCATTATACGTAGCCAAAATGTCAGCTCACTAACAGATTTGATGATGACTCTCCCTACTTGCCTAGATGAAATCATGAAATCTTTCAACTGCTTTTCATTGCCCTCAGGATGAGTCCAAACTCTTTGGCATGGCATAGGATCCCTTCAGAATTCTCTCCCAATTTTTGGCATGTCTTTTCTTTCACCACACTTGTGTCAGTCCCACTGCCACTTTCAGTGAAATTGAACTGCTTACACTCCCCAAAAGGTCAATACTTTTCCATGCCCCAGGGCACGTGTCCTCTGTCCCCATCTTTGTGCCTAACTAAACTCTTGCTTAAGATCTTGATTTCCACAGCATCGCCTCTGGGACCTACTTTGCATATCTGTAGCACTGCCATTTCTCCTGCTGGCTAAACTTTTACACTTTCTATAAATGTAAAACCTTCAAGATCTCCAGCAAAATCTTGAGCAATCTCTCCATGTTCTTCACACTCTGCAGAAAGCGAGAGACTTAGAAATAATATTGTTCCATGAGCCATGCTATTGACTTATTTTCCTATAATATCAGCTCATTTACAACTCACTAACAATAATGATAATTACAACAATATAATAATAAGAACAGACACTTACGTTTGTAGTGCATATGCCAGGCATTTTTCTAAGACGTGTATTTCTGTATCTGATAAATGTATTCACATTTTTACATACATGTATTCTTTTAATAGGCATAGAATTGCTACTATATACCCTTAATGGTATATTGCTACTATACCCTGAAATGGTGGGGAATATGGGTCACAAAGAGACTAATTAACGTGAAAGGTAGAGACGGAGACTATATGCTACTGCCTTTTAGTAATATATGCAGGCAGCCTTTCCTTCAATATTGAAATAAAAACTGCAAATAAATCAGGATCCAAGCCCAGGAAGTTTGCTTTAAGAACCTGGCTAACCAGTGTGTACCGCACTAACTTCTGATACAGGCTTTAGTTTCCAGTTGACAGTTATCCGTTTCTCATGCCAGCTGCTCAATGGAAGTTCATGCTGATTTGAACAGGGAAGGCATTTAATAAAGAAGGAAAAAGAGCCTAGCCTTAGAAGACTTATTATCCGTGCATGAATAAACTGTTCCATGGGCTTTCCTCCGCCATTATTTACCATAATCAGGGGCCTCTTACCTCAACAGTGTCTCTTTGTAAAAAAAAAAAAAAAATATATATATATATATATATATATATATATATATATTGAATTCCACCACAGAACCAGGCTCAGCATTTCCCTGGCCTGCCCTGATCCAGCGTTATGCTATTTGTATTCATTAAAAGGGATTAGAGTTTTCTTCATATTTATCACCAGTTTGACTTTCATAGCTGAGGCTTGCTCTGCTATCAGCAGGATTCCTGGTCTCCTCTGGAAGTTTACAAAGTGAAAATCCAAGAACACAAATGAATTCTGGCAGCCAGAAGTCCCTAATTTAGTGTATGAGCCAGGGAGATGAGAGGAGTTATATTTTAGGCTAAAACAATTAGATGGTCCTGAATTAAACCTATGGTGCACTCATCACATTCTTTTCTTAGATTCATGTGCAATGTTAATGTACTTGATATGATTCAATTATATCTTAAATTCCTGATTTCTAGAGCTAATCCAATAATAGAAGTATAATGTAATAGTCATATTTACAAAAGTTGTGTAGAACCACTGACCATGGAAAGGGCATCTTACCTCTAATTGTGCATTATGGACAATGTGGCCCCTACAAATCACAGAAAACAATCATTAAAATGCTAAAATAAGATTATGAGTTCAACAAAAGGTAGGAGCTCTCCATTAAGTTTTATTAATATTGAAAGAGGTTGAGGAACACAAATGGGGACAAACTGTAGCATCTTTTTCTAGTCTGCTATGTGGTTTTAATTTAGGATTCTTTCCTGGGACCACCAAATGCCTGTAATCCCTGTACACGTGAGCAATCACATTAGAGAAAAGGGTACCGTGGATCCCTCTGGGACCTATCCTGTTGAAGTAAGTCACAGACCTCAGCTTAAGAGGACTATGATAGGTATGTTCATGCCCCTTTCAATTTCACACCTCTGCAACCTGTCATATTGGTCAAAAACAATGGAGGTCATCAGGAGTTTGAGATGTGTCTCCCATTTGCAAGGACACACAACTGCTACTTAAAAGAATGTGTTGCTGGCTATTTGTTTTCAGCACTCTGCCACCAAACATGCCTCAAGGAAAAGTGAAATCTGGCAGCAAACAGTCACCTTCTGGAGTCTGTCTAATGCTATGCTTGATATGTGTATGAAGACACAGGCAATTTATTGCTTTTCCCAGAAGTGTCATCTGCCTTTGGCTTATACTTCTTATAGAAAACTTTCTTTTTCTCTCTTATTCTTTTTATGACCTCAGATTCAAAGACAGTGAAGTTGGACGATTTAGAACAATAAATCCTTCCCACTTTTCAGGTTTTGCTGAAATCCTACCCCTCTATTCCCTGAACACCTGGCCATTGTAAACTCTCCTTGACCAGCTATTGTCTGTCCTCTGTGAGATCTTGGTTCACTTTCATGTGTTTGTATCTTATCTTTCCAACTAGACCATGAGCTCCTTGAAGGCAAAGACCGTTTTACAGTGTGATAAGTCTCCACAGTCCCTAATCTCATCACTTACACATCACAGGGTCCCAGTGATTACCCCTTTGATAGATTAATTTATCAGAAGAAGTCACTGCTGATAACAAATCTAAACTCCAAATGAGAACCACTGTGTCTTAGATCAGCGCTCGTCACACTTGAATGTGCATGTCGCTCACCTGGGAATCTTGGTATAATGTAGCTTCTGATTCCTAGAATTGTTGTGGTGCCTGGAATTCTGCTAGTCCAAATCCCAGATGGTGCCAATTCTGCTGGTTCAAGGACCTCATTTTAAGCATCAAGAGCTTATACATAAAGAAAATTAGACATGAATAAATCATTTGGAAATCATTTATTTGCTTTTTGCATTTTTCAGAGCCACACCTAGATCGCACTTCTGGCTGATGTGAATCTAACCAGTTTAGAGACTTTCAGAAAAATTCAATAACCAATTAAGGATCTTCTAGACAATAATAATAGCTAGTATGGCAGGGTAATTCACTGAGTACTAATTTGCATGTATTCCCCCTTATCTCTTATGCATTTGTTCTGAGCAGGTAGTCAAACCCATTCAAATGCTTTGCATCACAGACTTCAAAGAGGTAGAGGGTGGGAGGGCAAGAGCTACTGGAAGACAACACTTTTCTCTGTCTCTTTTGAAATCTGAGTGATTGAAAAGATCATATTAGGCATTCTTTGGGAAGAAAGGGGAGAAAGAATAAGACACAGGAAAAAATTATCACCAGGACTGGGAAGGAGAGAAAAATTAGTGTATCTCATAAATTGAAGAAACAGCAGGCTGGACACTAAGTGCTGGGCTCCTACACCTGTGCCATGGACGGCATGGGAACCATAGATTTCTAGGACTATGTGGACTCAGGACTTGGACATCACGATAGTAAGCAGGGTGCACTGATGAATGGGTGGCTTTGTGATGCTTTGGCATTGTATAACTATTTTCTTCCGACCACCACCACACAAACACCTAATTTGATTATATTTAGTTTTAAAAAACTAAAAAGTCAGAGGGGGGGGGTGGAAGAGGAATCTCAATAACGTTTGAGCATAAATGTCAACCTAGCAGGTGGGGTTTGGAAGTGGGTTTAATTTGGTTTTAAAGAAAGGAGTAAATCAAGGTACTCCAACACGTTTAACCAAGTGTGTAAAGTATGATTCATACTTGATGAAACATTTATTAATTGATGATTTAAAGATGAAATCAATCATGTCATCCTCATCCTCTTCCGCCACCCCACCTTTCCCAGTTCTAAACTCTTCAGTGGCTTCCGATCCCTCCTAGAGTAAGATCAAATTCCTTTGCATGAACTACAATGCTCTGAGCTGTACATTTGCTCCATATGGGATGGTAGACACTGGTCACATGTGGCAACTGAGCTTTGAAATGTGTCTAGTCTGAATGGAGATGCACTGTAAGTGAAAAATGTATGCCAGATTTCAAAGACTTAGTAAAAAAAGAAGAATGTACATGTCTAGGTTATATTTTTTAGAGTGATTATGTATTGAAATGATGTTTTGAATATGTTGAGTTAAATATAAATATATTTTCACCTGTTTTTTTTTAATGTAGCTACTGAAAAATTTAATGTTACATGCATTTTCCTTCTATTAGACAACACTGTTCTGTAGGAAATGCCCTAATTAGGTCTCGCCTCCCATCCCTCCCTCCTTGCCCAGGTCCCAGCCTCATGGCTCTCTCAGGTTCTCTCTGTAACAAAGTTCATGCCTAAGACCAGAGCTGTGCATCCATGGCTGACTGTCTGCAATTTCTTTCTCTTCAATAACTAACTTGCGTTCCCCATCATTTCATTCAGCTAAGAGGGCTCATATGTCACCTTATCAGGGAAGCATTTTCTTACTACCTGTCCAAGCCACTCCCATCCTTCTTTTCCCCCTTTGACCTGCTTTTCTTTTGTCACGTGGCATCAGATTACCTGTTTGTTCTCTGCCTGTCTCCCCCACTAGGACTCAAGTGGCTTGTCTATTTCCTTCACTGGCATACCCGCAATCACCAGGAACAAACCTGCAGTGTAGCAGGTGTATGGCAAATATTTACTGTGTGATTGAACTAGCTATTCAAAATGAGTGATTGCTGTACACTAGTCATTTTGCTGAGAGCTTTGAATACTTTTTTCCTGTTTCATTCTCACAGTCTGTTCATATGAAAATCTTCACAATCTGTTCATTAGCAAATCCTAATATGACACATGAGAAGATCAAGGCTTAAAACATTAGTCAAAATAGCTTAGTACTTGTCAAGCACTTTACAGAGTTGTTTACTTGATCCTAAGATGTGGACACTATCATTGTCCATTTCTACAGGAGAGGAAACTGAGGCACAGATGGTTAAATGATTTGCTTAAGATTATGAGTACATAGCCAGAAAGTGGCAGAGCTGGAAAACAAAGAGCCAGAGAGTCTGACCCCAGAATCCAGGCTTCCCTGCCCGTGGGCCAGGCCCACATATTAGTTAGTGAAAAACAGGTTTGGACCAGTCAATATGTTTGTTAGTGACTCTGCCCTCAACCCCCCAGTAACGCCTTTACCATGACATCTATTCTTAATTAGAAATGAGTTTCACCTAGCACTTCCAACAACACTTACCTCCCCCCATCCAATTCTCTGTCTAAAAAAACTGAAGATGCTGTTTGGGTCTTTAAAACGCACTTGGTTTCCTGTGTTTCCTCTTCGTGAGAGCCCCACTAATCTTCTCAGTTCCCCGGAACTCAAGTCTCCCAGGCATTTCTACCTTATTCCTCTCACTTCTTGCTCCTCCCCAGGCAAATCTCCCTCCCCGGTGTGACATTTTTCTTCCTTTCTTTCAATTGCTATTGTAACCGACCTAGTTTGGGATTTTATCAATGCAAACCTGGACTATGGGAATAATGTGTTAACTTTTCTTCTTGTTAAATATGATCTGAAAGATGATGAAAATTTATTTTTAAACATAACACTCCAATCCACTACTGTCTTGCTTAAAAGTTTCAAATGTGCTCTCTGTTGCCTAAAGGATACAGTCCTTTGAAGTTCATTCAATGTCATCCCAGTTAGGGCTAACCTACTTTTCATGCCTTATCTCCCACCACCACCATAGCTGACCTTCCACAGCAGTCGGGCTGCTTTTCCCGCTGTCAGTAAAACATCCCTTCTGTGTTTCCACCTCTGTACTATTACTCTTGGCATCCTCCGCCTGATGTCTCTTTCACATCCTTTACTGCAACCTAAGTCATAAAAAACTCTTTTGTAAAGTCTTCCCTGAACATCCCCATCTGAAATCTTATTTTCCCTTAAGCTTTCATATTGAGTTGTGTTTGTGTAATTTACTTGTGAAATATTTGGATTAAGCTGATATTCTTTGTAATACAGTGTCAATTATTATTCCATTCCAGCCAAATATCTTCCCTGGTGCTCTTTACTTCCTAAGGGCCCCAGTAAAAGTAATTTCTAAATTATCTATGTTAAAAGAAAGGATCCAATATCAGAATAATGTTAGAACAAATGACCACTTTTTTTTTTTTTTTTTTTTTTTTTTATACAGAGTCTTAAGCTGTTGCCATTGCATCACAGCTCACAGCAACCTCACACTCTTGGGCTCCAGCGATTCTCTTGCCTCAGCCTCCCAAGTAACTGGGACTATAGGTGCCCACAACAATGCCCAGCTATTTTGTTGTTGTTGTTGCAATTGTTGTTTAGCAGGCCTAGGCTGGGTTTGAACTCGCCAGCTTCGGTGTTTGTGGCTGGTGCCCTAACCACTGAGCTATGGGTGCCTCCCCAAATGCCCACATTTTAAGTTTGAGAAATTAACTTAAAAATGTGGTAGATTTTTCATCATCTGTTCTCCTTATTTTCCTGCCATCCTTTATGCACATAGCATCAATGAAAGCTAAATTGCCTAATTGGATATTTCATGAATGAAATTTAGATAACGCATATTGCCTAATTTTGCAGGAGAAAAAGTGAAAAGACCAAGCAAAAGCCAATGTCCAATCCAGTACTTGTACAAAGATTTTCTGCATCTCAGAATATACCATACTCCACCTTGGTGTTTCCAATCTAGAGAAAAGATCTACTACTCTATTTTGCTGCTGTATGATGTGTTATCTAAATTTCATTTATAATCATATTGTGCTTTGAACTTTTAATTGTAGCCCTACAGCATTTGCCATTTGCAGTCAGTTTGCAGCTTGTAGTTCCCTGTGAATAGACACACACAATGCAAAGCTCACAGCTACCCTGGAATGTCGGTGTCTGCAAGTCTAAAAGCTGAAGTGAGATGGGCAGGAAGAGTGTGGGAACATCAGATATAGCTGTCTAGGAATTCCTTGATGTGTTGAATTCATCACTTCATGATGCCTTCATCCATAAATACATCAACTGCCTATTTTCTGGGGATATATCCTACCTACTCTCAAGGACTGGAGAGAAATTAGCCACATCAGGTGATAATCTATGCAAAAATGTCAAGTCATGGTTCTTAGGAAAACAGAAGAGAGAAAAGAGTGCTAGAACTCACTGTAAATCTCTTCGTAGAAATAAGATTTGAGTAGGAGCTCCAAACCCCAGCCGGATTTATGTAACAATGATGCCTAAATCCCACGTGTGCACTCACATTTTTCTTTTCATATACAGCCTACACTTTATAAGCTACTTTCATATTCATCATCCCATTTAATCCTTTCAAGATCCTAATACTTTAAATGGAGAGTCCTTTTGTAGTTTAGAGAACCAGTGTAATCTTTGAATAAGTATTACCCAGTCTAGAGAAAAAAAAATTGAATGCTAACTCCCTCTATTAAGATGAAAATTAATATCTCAAGAAGTAAAGTATAGGGGGGAGGGGTGGTGCATTGTGCAATGTAGTCTAGAGCTCCCATCTCTACTTTGTGATGTGTTGACACAAATTAATTCTGAGCAATGCAATGGAGTCAAACTGTGCTCATTGTATATCAAACTGGTGTTAAATTACCAAAGTGCAAGAATCAGAAACAGGTTTCTCTATTTCTTATCAATATAAAACATCTCTGGTCCTTGGATAGAAATGTCAGGGTAAGGTGGAATTCCATGGGTCAATTCCATGACTTGAGTCTTTGAAAGAAGACTTTCAAAAGTTTATTGTAGAAGTAACTATCCTTTTTAAATCTAGAGGAGCTTCGAACTAGCCTAGAAGTGGTTATATCCCATTTCTCACTTGATTAAAATGCTGGCCACAGGTTTTAAAGCTTCACAACTGCAATGTAGGATTAAAGGGAAAAAAATATCATGCTCTTATTATTATATCTTAACTTTCCACACTGAGCTTTTCATAGAAATTTCATGCTGTCCTTGACCTTTATACTTCAGTCTGACCTACAGGCCCTCCTTCCCTCCCACACCCCTGGGGCTCCTGTTGACAGAGGTATTACATGTCTAGCATTAGGGCTCATTTATGTGGTTTCAGAGTAGAAGATGGGTTTTCTATTATATTTTCCAGCACAATGTGGACAGCCAAGGCTGTTGGAGAAGATAGATATAGAACAACAATTTTAAGAATAATTTTGAAACAGGACCAGAAAACTGGGCCTGGACAGCTATAGGAACAGATATGTCTTAGCTGGCTTGGGTGTCCTGGAGCACAAGAGTCAGCCCAGGATTCAGCATGCTGAATCCATGATGTTCACTTTAGCTCGGCTCAAAAATAATGCGATGGATGCCCAGTGAATAATTTCTCTGTAAGATCATTGTCGGGAAATTGTCATGTTGTTTAGTTTTCATAGAAGGGATGAATGAGAAAGATGAAACAGATAAATGAGTAAGATTCCATTGCCCATTAAGAATGGGTTGCGATGGCCAATGTGTGAACTGAGAAAAGCACATTTCCTACATTATCAGCATGGAATGATTTTATTTCCAGCCCTAGACCCACTGCACTTGTATAGGGGAAGAGTGGAGACCATCTCACCCATAGAAATACAAGTAATCTGGCCAATCTTCAGTTATTCTATGTCAGGATTTTCCAACCAAATACTGGTATTTCCAGAACTGAGCTAATAATTTGGTTCCAATGGGAACTTTAAGGATCATTCTACTTAGCACATAGGTGCAGTAATTTACTAAATAGGTTATCAGTGCCTTGTAAGAGCTAATGAGGCATCCCAAGTACTGCCTAGTTACACTGGAGTAATCGGATTGCCTGTCTTTTCTTATAAGTGATATGTTCAGATTATGATTTAACAAGAACATCAAAACCCTACTGTCATCACCCTGATAATAGTCGTACTTCATTATTAGCATGACATTAAGATAAATAGAAGTCAATGAAATTCTTGAGAAACATTATTGGGCATTTTTAAGATCACTGTAAAGTAACCAACACATTTATATCATTTCAGTAATGTTACAATTTTTATTATGAGAAAAAAGAACAAATCATTTAGAAATAATATCAGATCAATTTAGAGGCATTTTTTTATTATTCCATTTCTCACACTACAAATGCATGAAAAATACCCTTGATGGGCAAACTGTAGACTTAAATTATAATTTAGTTTTCCAGTACTCCAGGGAGTTGTCTTTAAGGCAAGAAAAATCACAATGTTTTTTATTTCCTTTTTTGGTACATGAGCCAAATGTACTGAACACATGCTGTATGCAAAGACTAGTGATCAGAAGACCCCCTTCCCCTGCCTGGAAGCAGAGCAATCACCATAAATGAGGAAAACACAAAATCAGGGGTAGAAGCAGTGCCCAGAACATAACTGAGCCATTGTACTTTCAGGGGGTGGGGGCACAAAAGATAGTGAGGGAATCTTGCTGCCATCAATGTAGCTCCTGAAACTGCTGTATACACACACTCTGCTTTGGACCACAGAAGTGACAGGAATATAAAGAGCACAACCATCCTTAACTATGAACAGCTGACCTCAAATAGGATCTGTTCCCTAGAATGGCTGTGCCCCTCACCAAAGCCTCTTTATGTTTGTACTTGATGTTTGCACTCCTGGTGGAGCCATCCTTTATACTGTCCTCAAAGTGCCTGCAGACTCTGGTCCTGTTCTTCACTCCTGCAGCAGCATGGGGAGCTGTTGACAAACTTTGACTTTATAACAAAGGAACTATTATTTATCAAGGGTCAACTAGGGAGACAGCAGTACAGAAACAATGGTACCTGGGTTACAACTAAAATGTTTATAGTCAGAATGACCTAGTGAAAAATCCCTGTTCCTCCATTTCTGACCCAAAAGACTTTGGGCAAGTTGTGTAAGCCCCTGTGTGTCTCAGCGTTCTCTCTGCAGAATAGGAACACTCACAGCCTCTGCCTCACAGGGTCATGGTGAAGACTTGAATGAGAGGCTGTGTCTATAAGGCTTACTCTGGACATCAGAAAAAAAAAAAAATGAGCATTTAAAGATAGTTTTTATTCATTTGTTCTTTATTAAAAACATGCCCGGAAGCCCCCAACTGCCAACTTAGAAATTTGGAAAACAGCCCAGTTTGGGTTGAAGAATAGAAAAACCTGTCTATTGACATTGATAATGGCTGATAATGGCCTGGTTACATAGAAAAACAGAACTCTGACCTACAACCTGCTGCTATCCAGCCCAGGAAGCCCGCCTAGCTACAGTAACCAATCCAAGAAGTCAAATTACTATCTGCATGAACCAGTCCAGGAAGCCAAACTCCTGTAACCATCAGCCCTAAGAAGCCAGAATTTAGTCAATACCTGACAACTTCTTTAATTTTCATCCCAGCTCCCAACTTAAAAGCAACTGAAGCAAACCAGCGTGCCGACTAACTGCATAGGATCTGCTTAGACGGTGTACTGCTTCCCCATGCCCACAGCCTCCACTCAGGACACACTGGAAGCTGTCCTGTTTTTCCACAATAATTTCTCACTCCCCTGCCTGCCTATGAGTCTCCACCAAACCTCAGTGATGGTGGTTGTCTCCTGTTGCAGCACGCTCTGAATGATAGCCTTTTGTTGTTCTCACCTGAGTGGTCTTCATCCATTTCCATGCAGCTCTCAAACCACAAAGCCAGGCTATTTTCATAGCAGGGGGGAGGAGTGAATCTGCTCATGGCTTACCATTATAAATAACTCCAACACCAGGGTGTGCTGTGGCTCACACCTGTAATTCTAGCACTCTGGGAGGGCAAGGCAGGTAGGTTGCTTGAGCTCAGGAGTTCGAAACCAGCCTGAGCAAGAGTGAGACCCTGTCTCTACTAAAAATAGAAAAAAAAAATAGCCAGGTGTTGTGGCAGGTGCCTTTAGTCCCAGCCACTTGGGAGGCCGAGGCAAGAGGATCACTGACCCCCAACAGTTTGCGGTTGCTGTGGGGTGTGACACCCTGGCACTCTACACAAGGTGACAGAGTGAGACTCTATCTCAAAAATAAATAAATAAATACTCTAGTGTCTAGCACAACGTCTGCTTCATAGAGACAGGGACAAATGAATAAAAATATCTAAACCCATCCAATTACCCCAGCACACTAGTGAAGGAAATGGAAATTCTGACAAAGGAGGGACTTTTCTTGGGAGAAGAGGTCAGGCAGGGAAGACAGCTTCCGCTATCAGACTGAGCAATCTTGCTGTAACAACTAAGTTCTGGGAGCCATGTAAGCCCCTTGTCCATGAGGCTAAGACAGTAATCATGCCCACTCACAAGGTGTTTCTTAGGACTAAATGACATCCTATGCAGGTGAAAAGAACTTGAACGAGGGTCTAGGAAATGCAGGTGACTTTCTTTTCTTTTTATGTCCTGTTGCCCTAGACATGTGTTTACTACCACACATAGGAATAACTTTTAAAACATAGAGCATGAAGAAACAAGAAAAATCATTCATAGCTGACAGCATTATGCATACATCAAATATTGCTTTTTAAAAGAAATAAAGAAGAACCTTTTATTTTTCACATTTTATTTGAATATTTCATACTGGGTATATTTTATTGTTTCAACAATAAACAACACTAACATTACTGAAATGGACTTTTGACACATTTTAACATGCTTATTCAGCAATTATATATATAATATCTGGACTCTTTATTTGCAAAGCATTACATTAGGCATGAGGAAGTTTATGAAGCTATTCAAAAGCCTGATTCGTGCCTCCAGGGATTATGCAATTTTTAAAGATCCTTCTTGTATAAGCAACTAAAACTCAATGCTGGATGAGAAATGATACCTGGTGTGCCCCTAGATGTGCGAGGAAGGAAGAATGCTTCTTATCGAGGTGAGTGAAAAAGGCAAAATGCGGGAGAGACATTTGACTCTGTGCAGGAGGCCGCTTGGGGATTTTAATGTGCAAAAATAAGGGAAGGCCATTCTAGGCTGAGCTCAAGGCAAGAATGAGATCAGGAAAAAATACACAACATACTCTTCTTATATACCCGCAGGGCACTGAGAATTTCTCCTTCATAACATTTACTCAGCTATAATTAATTAATTTTTTGAGCAATTGTTTTTAAAAACTCCCTTTGAAGACCACAAGCTTGATCATCGCAGAGGCCTCGTCTGTCCCCTTCACTATTGTATTCTTAGAGTCTGACTCAGTTTCCATGTCAAATGAAAATGGTAAGTATTTTGGAATGGCTAAAACATAGTGTTAATACGCACAAGCATCGGTCAGCCCCCTTTACGACTGACTTGTGGTCCTTGGCAAAAAATGGCAACTTCCTTCATTATAAAATGGAAATAAAACTAGAACAAGGGCTGGCATTCCTCCTCTCTTTCTCTGGGATCCGAGCCATTCCCCCTCTCTTTTTCTCCCTGCCCCCGTCTTCCCCTCTCTCATTCCCTGCTCTCTGCTCTTCTCTTTCTCGTTTCTTTGCCCCGCTCCCTTCTCTTTCTCTGATATAAAATAAACTTATACCTTTATGTTCTAATCTTGGCCTAGAGAAGTTCTCTTTTTTTGTCCCATGAGCAGCACCTACTGAGCGAATGAGCATTTTCAAAATCTATCCTTTGTCGGCCTCACGGGGACTTCACAGAATCAATTCTGTGCCTCCACATGGAGAGAAGTCACTTTTCTCCCTTGAGGGAACTGTCCCTCTCTCCTCCGGATGGGGAGTGATTTCAGCCTCAAAACTGCTCCCTCCTCTGCTGAGCATCTCTTGGGACTTCACTCTCCTTAAAAACAACAATAGCAACAACAAGAAAACTAGACACATGTAGAGGTTTTTAAATGTAATAGTCACAAATTGGGGTGTGTTAAATATAACTTTATTTTACTTTCTGTCACAAACCCAGCTTAGTTTTGGAGCCCATATTCTGCTGGGGAGTGGGAAAATATAAATATTGCCCATGCAGGGTAACTAGGTTCATTCTCATTTGACATCTGTCTCCTCTGGGTTAACTCACTCATTCTCTTCTAAGCAAATTCTTAGCTTTGTTGATTGCATTTTCTCCTTTTTTCTGTTCCAAACTGGCACCCATGGCTGCAGAGAGGCCCAGAGGGAAGATGTTCTCTCACTTGGGCTATCCTCCAGTTTTCTCTAGCTCCACTGACCTCTAGGTAGGAGCATGTCATCCACCCTGGCCTTTGGCTGTCAGTGTTAGCACAGGGTATGTCTACTGTGGTCTTGACTGAAAGGTACTTGATGGTGCTGCTGGTGTCTTTAGGTTTAGTTATTTCCTGATCCAGCCCCCGGCTTTGGACTGCCCACTGGCCATCTCTGCAAAACTATCTCACCATGATGATGCCCCAGGTGAATGGAAGGTGATACACTCGCCCCCTTGTCCTTAGGCAGGGACACATGAGTAATGCTAGTGAGTGGAAGTGGACCATGCTCCTTTGGGGCTTAGGCAACGGAAAGAGGCTGTTCAGTCCTTCAGAACCTCTCTTCTCTGCCATGACAGCATGGAGACCTTGAGTTAAGGTAGCAGTGTCATGACGGAAGCAGTGTGAAGGAGTATTTAGCTGTTGGAAGAGTGAAAAAATAAAAGATTTTAAATTTACATGTTACTATAAAATCGCCTATTCTGATTTATAGAGTGTATTAGCTAAGAATTTTATTGTCTGTAATCTGATGCTTTGCCATCTGGGGCCTTGCAGACCCTGGAGACCTTGCCTTTTCCAGAGTTATCCAATTCCTAGAGATATAAACAACTTGACTTCAAGCATACATTTTTTTTTTTTTTAATTTCCAGGTTAATGTGAGGGTACAACCAGGTTACAATTTTTGATTTGTTAGGTCGAGTTTCTCTTGTAGCTGTGTCCTGCTCCCTGTATGTATACCATGGAATACTATTCAGCCATAAAAACAGATGGAGACTTTATATTTTTTGTATTAACCTGGATGGCCTTGAAACACATTCTCCTTTGTAAAGTATCACAAGAATGGAAAATCAAATACCCAATGTATACAATACTAAGTCAGTAGATGATGTAACACACATCCACCTAAGAGAAAAAACTCAATTCAATACAAGAGTACTTTTAAAATACAAACCAATCAATCCATATTCCACATCTCAGCTACCTCTTTTCTAACAGGCTCTCTTGCTCTGGGCACTTATCCACTTGCCTTGATCACTTCAGGGCCAGGTGCTAGACAACCAGAGATGGCCCTTCTGTCCCTGAGTCCACAGGGATTATTTACATTAGCCACTCCTAAGCCTTCTTACCCTGCCTTGCCCGTCCTTTCCATATAAACTACCGTCATGCCTCTTGCCCACATTTCCCTTCACCCTCTGCCTCCTGATTCTCTCAGCACCTTTGAGTAATGTCTCCATGGACCACTCACCCGCCTACCCCTGCCCTCTCGGCATGTGAGTTCTTTTCAAAGGTAATCATCTCCCAGTCTGTTGGCCCTAATACACAGTAGTCCTCCCGAAAACGTGGCTTCACTTTCTGAAAATATTAAGTGGATATTTAGTTATTAGAGTTAACCACAGTCTGAAAATATTAAGTGGAAAATGCATACATTTTAAATTGTGTGCCATACTTGTGGTGTTCTTCTCCATTCCACCTGGGACATAAACTGTCCCTCCAAGCAGTATTTAAACACTGTACACGCTACCTGCCCACCAGTCACTTAGGAAGGCTGTCAGTTAACATAGTATACATAAGGTAAAGAATTATACATGGTTGCAGGCAGCCACTGGAGATCTTAGAATGCATTTCCTTTGGCTAAGAGGGAAAACTACTTTACTTCAAATTTTCTATAATACCCTATATTTTAAAACATACAGTGACTATTTTCACCAATGGGTTGGAGAGCAACTTGATTGCAGACACATGTCACAATCATGTTTAGAAGACAGCAGTTCAGTGTTTGGCACATAGCAAGTTCTCAATAGCGAACTATCACATAAAATAATGAGAACAACACTAATAAATGTATTTTCTTTAAAGCAGGAGTATAGCACTGACAGAGCCATGGGAAAGAGGCAAATTTCAGAGTGGTTGGGAGAAAGAAAAAAGTTTCATAACTTCCAAAAAGTTATGAAAAAAAATTCAATTATAATGTAGAGCTGGAGATGGTGAAAAAAGAAAAAATCTAACAAATAATGGTGTTAAATACACAGAGATTCTAAGGAAGATGATAAAGGAAAACAGCAATGACAGCGAACGTGAGTATTATGAGTACTTGGAGGCTACCCACTTGACAGTAAAGTTTTAAGTTCATCACACAATAGATCACATCACAGATATGCAAATTAGTAAGTGTAGGAGAAGACAATTGACAAATCCATATATAAATAAGTGGACTGTTATAAATTGTAAAATTTGCTCTCAAGAAAATGTACAGATCGACCTGACAATTGTAATAATGGACTGCATTTTTGCTGATGTCAGGGAAGTTTCCTGCTGAAGTGACATTAAGTAAGGTTGAGACTTGCAAAACTAACTATCACCTGATTGAAAATATTAACATATCTAAAAAGTGAACATAGGTGTGATCAGCCATGAAAGGACAGAAATGAAGTCAGAGGAGGAGAATTCTCATCCTCGAGACTTTGAGTGTCAGCGAAACCATTACTAATGTGAAGATGGATGCAAGGTCCACTTGCAAGATTCTCATTACCATGAACAGCCAGCTCCATTAGCCTCAGCCATTAAAACTTAGCTTCAGCCACAAGACTTATAATTTGTCTACTATCTCCTGTGCTGAATCCATGTCAAACTTCTGATTATAGGCATACCTCAGATATATGGTGGGTTGAGTACCAGACCACTGCAATAAAGCAAGTATTTCAATAAAATCAATTGCACAGTTTTTTGTTTCCCAGTGCATATAAGAGTTGTTTACACTATACTGTAGTTATTAAGTATGCAATACCATTATGTCTTTAAAAAGTGTAGACTTTAATTTAGAAATACTTTATTGTTAAAAATGCTAATGATCATCTGAGTCTTTAGTGAATGGAGGGTCTTGCCTTGATGCTGATGGCTGCTGACTAATCACAGTGGTGGTTGCTAAAGGTTGGGATGGCTGTGGTAATTTCTTAAGGTAAGACAACAATAAAGTTTGTTGTTATCAACTGACTCTTTCTTTCATGAAAGATTTCTCCGTAACATATGATTCTGTTCAATAGCATTTTACTCATGTAGAAATGTTTTCAATATTGGTGTCAACTCTCCAAACTTTGCCACTGCTTTATGAACTAAGTTTAAGTAATATTATACTTTGTTGTCACTTATTTCTACAGTGTTTACAGCACCTTTACCATGGGTGGATTCCATCTCAAGAAACCATGTTCTTTGCTCACCCAGAAACTCCTCATTAATTCAAGCTTTCCATAAAATTGCAGCAATTCAGTCCGATCTTCAAGCTCCACTTCCGATTTTAATTCTCTTGCTGTTTCTACCACAGCTGCAGCTACTTCCTCCACTGACATCTTCACCTCCTCAAAGTCAACTTTGAGGGTTAGAATCAACTCTTTCCAAATGCCTGTTATTATTGATATTTTGACTTCCTTCCATGAATCACAAATGTTCTTAACGGCTTCTAGAATGGTGAAAATTTTCCAGAAGGTTTTTGGTTTATTTTGCCTACATTCCATCAGAAGATTAATATTTACGGCAGCTATAGCCTCGCAAAATGTATCTCTCAACTTTTGGAACTCAAAATTACTCCTTGATCCATGGGCTGCGTAATTGATGTTGTGCTAGCAGGCATAAAAACAATATTAATCTTTGTACATCTTTATCAGAGCTCTTAGGTGATCAGATGCATTCTTGATAAACAGTGGTTTTTGAAAAAAAATTTTTTTCCTAAACAGTAAGTCTCAACAGTGTGCTTAAAATATTCACTAAGTCATGCTGTAAAATAGATGTATAATTGTCCTGGCTATGCTGTTTTAATCACAGAGCATAGACAGAATGGATTTAGCGTAATTCTAAAGGCCCCTGGGATTTTTAGAATGGCAAATGAGTAGTGGCGCTAACTTAAAGTCATCAGCTGCATTAGATCCTAATTAGAGAATCAGCCTGTTCTTTGCAGATTTAGAGCCAGGCATTGACTTTTATTTAGTTATGAAAGTCCTACATAGCATCTTCTTCCCATATAAGGATGCTTTGTCTACATTGCAATTGTAACTTTCTGTAGCTTCCCCACCAGCATTTGCTGCTTTGCCTTGCATGTTTATGTTATAGAGACGGTGAGGACTTTTCTTAATTCATTTATCATTTCTAAAAGTTTTTTGGTATAGTCCTAAGATTTTTCTGTATATGAGATATGCTATCTGTAAAGAGGGACAGTTTGACTTTTCCTTTTCCAATTTGCATTTGTAATTTTTCCTTCTTTTCCTTCCCTCCCTTCCTTCCTCCTTCCCTCTCTCCCTCCTTCCCTCCCTCCCTCCCTGCCTCCCTCCCTTCCTTCCTTCCTTTCTCCCTTTTTTCCTTCTTCCCTTCCTTTCTTCCTCCTCTTCTTTTCCTGTTCTTATCTGGTTTGTGTATCAAGGTAATGCTAATCTTTTATTATTAGGAAGAAATTCCTCCTCTTCAATTCTTTTTGAATACTTTGAAAAAACTTGGAGTTAATTCTCCTTTATAAGTTAGTAGAATTCAGCAGTAAGGCCGTCTGGTCCTGGGCTTTTTCCTTGCCTTTTCATTACTGATGATGTCATCTCATTGCTCATTACTGATCTGTTCAGGTTGCATTTGTCCAGAAATTTATTTGTTTCTTCTAGGTTTTCCAATTTTTAGTACATATTTGTTCATAAAAGTATCTAATGATCTTTTATACATAGAATTCTCATGGTATTTGTTGTAATGTTTCTTTTCATTTGTGATTTTATTTATTCAAATTTTTTACTTTTTTTCTTGGTTAGCCTAGCTAGAAGTTTATTCATTTTCTTTCCCTTTTTTCAAAACCAACTTTTCATTTTGTTGATCAATTTGTATTGCTTTTATGGTCTCCATTTTGTTTATTTCTGTTCTTATCTTTATTATTTATTCTCTTTTATTAATTTTGAGTTTCTTTCATTCTTAATTTTCTAATTCCTTGAGGTAATTAAGTTGTTTATTTGAAGTCTTTGTACTTTTTTTGATGAGAGTGTTTATTGGTATTAATTCCCTTCTTAGCACTGCTTTTGCTCTACCCTATGGATTTTGGCGTATTGTGTTTTTATTTGTTTTAGGAAATTATTTGATTTTTTTTATTTTGTTATTGTCTCAATGGTCATTCAGGAGCATGTTATTGAATTTTTATATATTTATGTAGTTTCCTTGCTATTAAATTCTAATTTCATTCCATTGTGATCTGAGCAGATAAAAATGATCTCAATTTTTAAAAATCTGTAGAGACTTGTTTTATATTCTAACATATAAGCTATCCTGGAGAAAGTTTCATGTGCTATTGAATTTGTATTCTTTAGCTGTTAGATGAAATGTTCTATAAATGTGTATTAGATCCATTTGGTCTAGAGCACAGTTTAAATCCAAGGGTATTTTTGTTGCTGCTGTTGTTGTTGTTGATTTTCTGTTAAGGTAATTTGTCCATTGCTAAAAGTAGGGTGTTGAAGTCCCTGCCTATTATTTTATTGCAGTCTCTCTGTTTAGTTCTAATAATATTTATATATTTGGGTGCTTGGTATTGGATACATATTTATTTGCAATTGTTATGTATTTTGCTGAGTCAATCTCTTTATTTATCACTGTATAAGGACCTTCTTTGGCTCTTTTGACATTTCTGACTTAAAAGTCTATTTTATTTGATAAAATTATAGCTACTTGATTTGCATGGAATATTATTTTCTATCCCTTGATTTTCAATCTATTTGTGTCCTTACTGGTGAAATGAGTTTCTTGAGGCAGCACATAATTGTTGTTATTGTTGTTGTTGTTTTTAAATCTACTCAGCTACTCTAGATCTTTTAATTAGGAAATTTAATCCATTGACATTCAAGGTTACTGTTGATAGGTAAGAACTGAATCCTCCCATTTTCCTAATTGTTTTCTTGTTATTTTCTATCTCCTTTGTACCACCTTTCTTTCTTATAGTTTATCATTGTGGTTTGGTGCTTTTCTGTACTGATAAGCTTTGATTTCTTTCTCTTTCTCATGGACTATCTGCTGTAACTATTTTTTTTGTGGTTATTGAAAAGCTTACATAGAAATTACATAGTTATAATAGACTACTTTAAGCTGATAACAACCTAACTTTGATCTTATACACATACTTTATACTTTTGTTTTCTCTATAAAATTTATAACTATGTTGCCCTAATTTACAGCCTTTTCTGTGGTGTATTTATACTAGAGATTTGAAAGGTTACATACCACCATTACAGTAATTGAATATTCTAAATTTAATAAATTATCTCCATCAGTAAGATTTTTACTTTCATTTTTTTGTGATAGTATTTCTCATCCTTTATTGAAAGGATGCTGAAGCACTGCCTAAGTAATTTTTTATAAGGCCAGTTTAGCAGTGATGACTTTTCTCCATTTTTGCTTATCTGGAAAAAAACTTTATTTCTCCTTCATTTCTGAAGGAAAATGTGCTAGGTATAGTATTCTAAGCTGCCAATTTTGTTCTCTTAGCTCTTTAAATGTATCATTCCTTTCTCACCTGGTCTGTGAGCTTTCTGCTGAGAAACCTGGTAATAGTCTACTGAAAATTCCTTTGTATGTGACTTGATGCTTTTCTCTTGCTGCTTTTAGAATTCTGTTTGCTTTTGGCTTTTGAAAGTTTGATTATTATGGACCACAAAGAGGATCTTTTTGTATTGAGCTACTTGAATCTGAATTTCAAAATACTTAGAAAGTTTTAAGTCATTATTTTGTTAAATAAGCTTTCTATGAATTTGTCTCTTTTCTCTTCATAACTTCCATCATTCAAGTATTTGTTCACTTAATGGACTCCCATAAGTTCTTCACTCTCTTCCTTTTCCCCCCCATTTATCTAAATTATCTCAAAAGACTTCTCTACAAGTTCAGAAATTTTTTCTTCTACTTGATTTACTCTACTGTGGAAGGTCACCAGTGTATTTTTTATTTATTCATTAAATTCTATCCAAAATTTATTTGGTTCTATTTTTATAATACCTATATCTTTGTTAACTCTATCATTCATATCATAAATTATTCTCCTTATTTTTATTGAACTATCAGTAATGTTACATTTCACTGAGTTCCCTTAAGATCATTATCCTTATTTCCTTTTGAGGAATCGTATAAATTTTCATTGGGAGATATCAGTTATAGAATCAGTATTTCTTTAGTGATGTCACGTTTTCTTACTTTTTTAGGTTTATCAAATTTCTGAGTTGTTATCTATGCATCTGGTGGAGAGGTCATCTCATCTATTCCAGTTTTGCAGAGTGGCTTTCTTAGGGAAATATTTTCACCTGCAAATGTGTCTTAGGGTGCCAGTTGAACATAGTGCACTGGCTTTTGTTCTGGATAGGTTCAGTAGTGTAGTGTTTGTGCATTTTCCTCAACTATCATCATCAGCAATGCTTGTGAGTGTCTCAGTGACTGAAGCTGCAATAGTTTTTGCAAGTAGTCTACCAACTTGGGTCCTGCTTACCTGATGGCAAAATGCCAAGGTCAAGGTTATTCCAGTGCAGGTAGGCACATTCAATTTATATTTATTCAACCTGTGCCTTAGAGCCACATGCTCAAGGAATCCCTTTAGCCTCAGAACAGTCAAATAGCCTTCTAGGCAAGAAGCTAGATTCTGGAACTCAGGGACCCACTTCTGAAGTCCTGTCTGTCATAAGGTGGTCACCTACTACTATATCCAACTTTCTCTCCACCCACATTACCTCAATGATCAGTGAAATGTAAGTGAAACTGCATTATATATGCTTAAGTAGTTAATTGTTTGGCACTACAGATGCTTAAGCAGATGATCATTCATCATGTTTCAAGATGTTTTCAATGTTATTAGAAATGAGGTTTGACCTAATATCACTCCAGATTTTGAATGGATGAAAAAAATGAATCAATAAATATGATGTACTATTACTCATTATCCCTCCCTTCTGATGATTAAGAACATCTAGGTTCTTTCTTATTCCTTAGGTTGCATTCTTTCTGACATCCTTAGAATAAATCTAAGGTCAGGTCAGAATCTCAGCATGGAAGAGAGCTTGGACTCAAACTGACTGGATACTACATAGGACCTCCATGTCCCAGGGGTATGTCTAAATGGATAAAGTGAGGATCTAGACTGGTTGGAAATTTATCTGAAGAAGGGACACATTTAGATAACATAAACCAAATGAGAATATTAGGAGGTCAATGGAAGGTATATCTAAGTGGTAAGAAGCAGACAAATGCTGAATGATCAGGGTTTCATATCTAGAACAGGCTCAAGAGTTGAGATGAGAAGTCTCAATGTTCTCATTGGAATGGTAGAGTGGTAGACAGTTCCTGCAGTGGATTCTGTCAGAAACTACAGACCACTGAATTTTACTTTCCTGAAATAAAATTCCCAGGGCTTGGCTGAGTTACGTCATCTCCATTCCTGAGTTAGTGAGTAGTAGCTTTTATTACTGAAAGTGCTCTGTCCTATAATGTAGAGATGGCATAATAGTATACATAATGCAAATAGATGAGTATAATTAATCTCATATGGTAGATGAAGAGGAAAAAGATGCTAACACAAATTACTGCACTGGAGCCTTGATGTTTCACTGGCCATAGGATCAGTGACACAGATTTTGTTATGGGTAAAACTGCATTATGATGAAATCCTTCTGGTGGGTTTGTAACTAAGTCATCTTAGATGAGTTCCATTCAGACCACATGCCATGAATGTCCATGATAAGTAGTCTTCTGTGAATATAGGATATTTTAATGGTGACCATCAATTTTTTAAAAAGTCCATTCAATGCTGTAACCCATTTGCAACCTAGGAATAGGGGGAAGGGGAAAAGGGAGGGGGGGGAGAGGGGTGGAAGGAGGGGGATTGGTGAGAATACATTTGTGGTGCATCTTACAATGGTATATGTGAAACTTAGTAAATGTAGAATGTAAATGTCTCGACACAATAACTGTGAAATTGCCAGGAAGGCTATGTTAACCAGTGTGATATAAATGTGTCAACCGGTCTGTAAAACTAGTGTATGATGCCCCATGATCATACCAATGTACATAGCTACTATTTAATAAAAAAAAAAAAGTCCATTCAAGTGGGTAAATACATAGCTATGAATTTGACTCTATTTCTTTTTGTAGTACATGCCAAAAACTTGACATATTAAAACTTTAAACAGAACTGGTATTCTTCCCATTTTTAGAATAAAGTTCATGTAGTTGACATAAACAGTTAACTATATGTTAATGCAAAAATGACTTTAGTTATTTAAGTTGTACTAATAATAAAAATCTTAATAGTTGTCTACATTGTCAAGTGTAGATAAGATTCATAAGATATGCAAAGCAATTTTCTAAATGTTCAATATGTGCTACCTTTCCATCATCCTTTTAAAAATAATAGGTATGTTTTTTTTAAAAATTTCAGACAGAAAATTAAATCTTTACTTTCCCAAGAATGCACAATTATTGAGTATAGGAATAGGAATTTAGATCCAAGCCCATTAAACCCTAACCCTTAGCTCTTGACTGCTACTCAATACTGCTACTTTTGCTTAACAAAGAAATTAGAATAAATGTCTCTGATCTTATTCATTAGCATTAAGTTACAATACTGTGAAAAGAAAACAGAGCAATTTAAAATGTTAGGCTCAATCAGTTAGTATTTCTTGAACCTCTACAGAATTCTGTATAATGTGCTTGGCAGAAAAGAGAAATGATCCCTGCTTCAAGACTTTTATAATCTTAACTTAGAAGAAAAAAAAAAACCATAGAAAATAAAAACCAAAAGAGGAAAAAGAAATAGAATTAATGAGGAAAGGAAAAATATATAGTATAGACCCTTAAGGCTGAGATAATGTGATCATTGGAGGAGGAAGTAGCCAGCAGATTTAGAATAGAAGAGACTTGATATGAATCAGAAGGAAAAGATAACATCTTTATTATATGTTCTTTGTTTTAATAGAAATGCACTATATATTTGCATAATACATGGATCACATTTTTAAAAACCATGAAATTAACCTATAGTCTAGAAATATAAAAAATACATGTATAGCCTACTGAATAATTATAAAGCAAATATAACTTCCTCCCAGGTCAAGAAATTGAACACAACTAGATCCCAGGATCTCCCCAGGTGTTCTTCCCAGTACAAACTCCCATGAAGCACATTTGATGAACTTTGTATTACATGATAAAAAGACAACACATAAGGGCCCAACAGTTGTATACCTGGCAGCTTATTGTTGTTCTGAATTAGAAATGGCTTCAGGCAAAGACAAAATATTAAATAAAATGTTCATCATGTCTTAAAAACAAAAAACAGCAATCCTCACCTGCAATCAGTTGGTCTCTGCTTAACCAGTCCTGCATGTATCTCACAATGAATAATTTATCAACAAGGGGGTTCTCAAGTAAATTTCCATTTGTTGCTGATTGAGACATCATTCTGCTACCATGCCAAACAGGGCGTCACTAAATGAATGCAGGCGTGCCCACCTTCACAAGACCCTACCAATTCAGCAGCAAAGGCCTTGATGTGGAGTCATCTCGGCAAACACAACTAAACAGAGGTTAAACCCACTTTTGGTTTACTTATCTCTCATGCTTCCCCAACTACAGCTTCATCAGGCTTAAGAAATGGAACAGTCAAAAAAAAAAAAGAAAAAGAAAGAAATGGAACAGTCATATTTTTTGAAACACATAATAACAAGAAAAGCCTAATTAGAGAGCAAAGGGTAGAAGTTTAGCAGCTCTAATAAATGCGATGTGCTGAATGCATTATCTATGTGGCAGAAAACAAATTATGGAGTAATCTGCAGCATTGAGACAGTCTAATTTACAGCAGCTCATTTAAGAGAAACTCTTTAACCCAGCATTTTGAGATCATAAAACATATTTTAACAAATGCAAGCACAATTTTCTGGAACACACAGAGACTTTTAAGAGATGGGAATTTTCTGGAATATATAGAGACCATTAGAATATGTTTTAAAATAAATTAGTTCATAAATACTATCATAGAAGCTTGATGCTACTAAATGATAGCGGAAACAACTTTTTCTATGTGTATGTCTTTTAAAAATAAATGAACAAATTTTCAAGGGACAATTGTTTTATGGGACTCATTTGATCTTTGGGCACTGTTGCTTGTGTGCTTTTAGTTGTGTTCTGCTATGCCCAGAAATCTGATCTCCAGCCCTACCATCTCACACCAACTTCAGTTCTCCCCTTCAATAAGGCTTCACCCAGGTGGCCTACTTTCTGACGCTCTACCAGGCTACTTCTGGCCTCAAGGTCTTAGCATCAACTCAACTCTTTGCCTCTGCCTGAAAAGCTCTTCAGCAGTTCCTATGTGGCTGGTTTCTGTTACGGCTTAGTTCCAGAACCAGAACCCAAGAGATGATAGGTACCCCCCATGTTAATACAGAAATAAATATGAATAAATGAGAGTGGAAAATAATTCAGTTTCACACATTGTATTTTAGAAATTACATGTTTTTAATTTACAATGAAAAAACATAGAATAGTGCCAATACTGTAAGTGATATCTTTTTTGTGTGTGTAATTGTAACAACTTCCCTATGGCTAGATAAAGAAAAAAAGTCTTACAAATACAGAATGCCTTTTTCTTGCCACTAGGAAAACTAAGATCTGGAATGGTCTATATCCTTGTTCAAGTCAGGGAATATCAGAGACAAAACTAAAGTTACTACTCAATGACTTGATTTATAAACCCTGCATTTATCGTCTCATAATTTTCTTCTAGCTAGAAATGTACAAAATAGATAATAAATGAAGAAATAGTCACACAATATGCCAAAGACTTGGTAATAAGAATAATTGGTAAATTTGCTTTGAATTGCTCTTTTTAAAAAATTATAATATATGTTTTATAATTTTTAAATATACACAAACATTTTTATTTTTTTCACTTTTTTAAATTTCAGGTTAATGTGAGGGTATAAACAATGAGGCTACAATATTTGCATATGTTAGGTAGAGTCCCTGCTGTAGTTGTGTCTCACACCAAAACGTTGTGCCAATACCCTTATACTGGGTCTATTTTAAAGTATTTATATTTCTCTTTCTTATAAGAAAAGTGAATATTCTCTTTCCCTTTATTACAATATATGAAAAACTTCAAAATAAATTTTATTTTATCACTTTTTTGTCAACTTACATTATCATAATTACTCTCAATGACTGAAAGATAGCTCTCCACATTGAATTTTAGTTATTAGGAAGTTCATTATTTACAAAAATTCTATAAATTGAGACATTATACTAACAGTGTGCTTGATTCGCTAGCCATGTTTATCCAAGTTATATAAAATATAATGTTTCCCATGTTATATTGTCTTCAGAACCTTGTGCAGAGCCAAGTGAGGAGCTACTTCTCAAATGACTAAAACCAACCCCACGTACTCATTCTAAATATTATTTGTTTCTCTCCCTTGGAATTCTCACAATATTGAACTCATGGAAGTGCTCAGTGGAAAAGACTCTACTAGTGGTCATAGGAATATTTAGGTCATATTTATTCTAAACTGTCTACATGTGGCCAAGCCAATAGACCAAAATAACTGTGGTTGTTTTTATTGTCCTCACACTGGTGAGATAAATATCATTGCATGTTCGGTAGATTTAATCTCTTGGTAAATCTAATACTACATAATGATTCATGTCCTAAGTCTGTCCCCATTGCTTCTCTGATTGAACTTGATGTTGACAAATGCTTCTCCATCCTCCTATCTGCCTCTGCTTCTAGTCAAGGTTCATATTCCAGCTTTCCTTAATGGGAGCATGTTTTTAGAGAAAGTCTAGGTTTTGCCCATTTTAGCACACCTCATGGTTTGATACTATGTCTACATGCAACTGGCTTGATCATTTTAATTTCATGAAGGTTCTAATAAGTTAGAATAAGCATTTGGCAACTGAGAAGTTTGTTATTGTTATTAGTAGTGATAATTTAAACATGTAAATCAATTATGCACTTGTAGATATAGCTAATGGCTTTGTCCATATCAGTGATTCTTAGATTCCACCACATATTCAGAGAGTACATCAACTGCTCTGTAGAGTTTATGAAAATAGCTTGTTTAAAAATTTTATTGTAAGAAATGTAGAAATCATAATCTAAGGCAAAACTTACAAATAACAAAAAGATCAGGGGCTGACATAAGGGGAAGGGATACACAGGCAGAGCAGAAAGGAATTCTAGAGCAGTGAGACTACTCTGTATGATATTACTACGACAGATACATGTTGTTGTGCATTTGTTCAAATTTATAGAATTTATAACACCAAGAGTGCACCTCAGTGTAATTTATGGGCTTTGGGTGATAACGATATGGAAAGGTGAGTTCATCAGTTACAACAAACGTACCTCTCTTACATGAGATGTTGATACTGGGGTAGGCTATGCATGTGTAGGGTAGACTGAGGGTATACAGGAAATCTCTGTGCCTTCTGTTCAAAGTACTGCTGTGAACCTAAGGCTGCTCTAAAAACAAATTTTATTAAAACAAAAAAAAATCTTACCAGTTAAGCAAAGTTATTTTAACATTTAGATGTGTATCTGTGAATCTAAGCAATTGCGTGAGTTTTACAAAATAAGTTTGCATTATACATAAACAAACATTCTTCCACAACTTTATCATCAGTGAATATGTGGCTTCCTTGTGTGTTATGTTCCATAGGTTATTTGAGCACTCTCTTATTTTGGAACATATGAATTATATCCAGGTTTTCTGTGTATTTTTTTTTTTAATTTTTTAAAATATTTATTTATTTATTTATTTTTTATTGTGGAGAAGGGGCGGGGAAAGAAGGCGGGGGAAGAGGTGCGTGACAGGGTCGGACCAGTGGCATGGTACCACATTGGCTGTATCTAGTATTCAATATTTCTAATACTTTCATGAAGCATTATTATTCCATCAATGATATATTAGGCCGGGCCTTGCTGAGTCTTTGCTATGCGGAAGTAGCTCGATGGATCTACTTCTAGTCAGGCTCGGGAAGTTGCACTAGGCCTCAGGCACATGGCAGGGGAGAGTCTCACTTTCTTTGCCCTCCATAGAGTGCTGTGAAATCATACCTCATAGCAACCTCAAACTCTTGGGCTCCCCTTGATTGAACTAATGTACACAGCTATGATTTAGCAATAAAAATAAATAAATTAAAAAAAAAAAAACAAAAAAACTCTTGGGCTCAAGAGATCCTCTTGCCTCAGCCTCGCAAGTAGCTGGGACTATAGGCGCCCGCCACAACACCTGCTAATTTTTAGAAACGAGATCTAGTTCTGGCTCAGGCTGGTCTCAAACCTGTGAGCTCAGGCAATCCACCTGCCTCAGCCTCCCAGAATGCTAGGATTACAAGTGTGAGCCACTGCGCCCGGCGATGTTGAATTTCTAATGTGTCCTAGAGCAGTTCATCTCAGAGGATAACAGGAAGAGCCCAAAATGTGACCAAGGCATCAGCCATAGGTATATCCCTAGTTTGTGCAACTTCTTATACTTTTACCCTGCGTTTGTGCCATCATAAAAGTTGGCAAGTTGGCATGGGTACACACACACACTTTGTGAATTGTGAACCCGTGAGGTTTGTTTTGTTTTGTTTTCAAGGTCATAAAGTAATGTGTCAACATGTTTCCAAGGTTTGAGGGAGGCACAGCTTACACATGAACACCCATTCATCATACTTGCGATCTACAAAAAGCTCACAATTTACACAAATGGTGTCCTAATGCTTAAATCAGCGGTTCTCAACCTGTGGGTCATGACCCATTTATAACAATGAAAATACATCCTGCATATCAGATATTTACATTACGATTCATGACAGTAGCAAAATTACAGTTACAAAGTAGCAAAAAAAGTAATTTTATGGTTGGGGGGTCACCACAACCTGAGGAACTGTATTAAAGGGTCACGGCATTAGGAAGGTTGAGAACCACTGACTTAAATCATTTTATCATTTTTAGAGATATCCTTATCCTTTTGATACAGGTAGCTATTAATATAATTCATGCAGGCTGTGCGCAGTGGCTCACACCTGTAATCCTAGCAGTCTGGGAGGCCAACGTGAGTGGATTGCTTGAGTTTAGGAGTTCAAGACCAGCCTGAGCAAGAGCAAGATCCTGTCTCTACTACAAAAATAGAAAAAACTGAGGCAAGACGATTGCTTGAGCCCAAGAGCTTGCTATTGCTGTGAGCTATGATGCTACGGCACTCTATTCAGGGTGCCAGAGTGAGACTCTGTCTCAAAATAAATAAAAATATAATTCCTAAAATATGTGTATGTATATTATATACATATAATTCCTAGTTTGAACTGCTGAAGAGGCTTTCTTTGTATAAATATTCCACACTTAACACTGCCTTCCTTAAGGATGCTTAAGTTGCTTCCAAAATTTTCTATTGTAAACATTGTCGCAATAGACAATATCATGAGAATTTCTCTCCCCTTGAAGAATACCCAGGAGTGGGATGTCTGGGTGATGGCATATGTGGCTGTCCAATGTAGGCAGATGGAATGAATCTGTCTGTGAAGTCGTGGTACCGATTTACATTCCAAACAGTAGTACATGCGACCTCGTTCTTCCTTATCCTCTCAACAGTAGATGGTATTACACTTAAAATTTTTCACCCATCTGCTGGATTTGAGATCCCAATTATGGTTTATACCATTTCCTGGTATAAGTAAGATTCAGCATGATTTCCTGTTTTATGATTCATTTGCATTTTCCATTTTGTAAATGTTCCATAGTTTTTGTCCATTTTGCAGGTGAATTGTACTTTTCCTTATTAGTTTATGTTAGTGTTTGTTGTAGTCTAGGTGATCGTGTGCCAGTTCTTACGTAATGAAAATATGTTTTCCCAGTCTGTGACTTGTCTTTTATCTTAGTGAGGCTGGTATTTGTCGTAGTTTTTTTTTTTTTTAAACACATCGCTGACTGGTCACCAGCTATGGGTCACACAGATAGTTTCTGCGTAACATTGCTGGTCACCAATGTGCTAACACAGCAGCTGTTCCCCAATTTCTGTCTCTCAGTCTCAATTCCCAATTGCCCCAAATTCAGTCCATTTTATTCTTTCCCCTCCTCATCTCTCAGCTGCTTGTAATGTAGAATCACTTAGCACCTCTAACTTCTCAACACATTGTAGACCAACAATTCACACAGAAACTATCCCTGGTACTTGGTAACTCGTGACTGGTCGGCAATAGGCAATGTACACAATCTCTGCCCAGGTAACGCCTGACTGCTCAGCAGTAGGTAATGTGCTCAATCTCCGCCTGACTTTATTGGTTGAACTTTTTTTTTTTTGAGACAGAGTCTCACTATGTCACCCTTGGTAGAGTGCTGTTATGTCACAGCTCACAGCAACCTCAAACTCCTGGGCTTAAGCGATTCTTTTGCCTCAGCCTCCCTCAAGTAGCTGGGACTAGAGGTACCCACCACAACGCCCGGCTATTTTTTGTTACAGTCGTCATTGTTGTTTAGCAGGCCTGGGCTGAGCTCCAACCCACCAACTTTGGTGTATGTGGCTGGCACCATAACCACTGTGCTACGGGAGCCGAGCCCATTGGTTGAACTTCTTATGAATTTTTGAACAAATCATAACCCTAACAGGCACCTTCTAATACTTTCCCAAAAGTTTAAAGTTTTGATAGAAATCATTTTTAAATATAGCACAGGTAGGCACCTCACTTCATTTTTTCAGGCGCCTTAGCAATTGTCCAGCACAGCTGAAGAGTCTATTCTTTTCCTTGCTGGTTTGTAATGCCCACTCCAGATGTAATAAGGTTCTCAAAAATTGTTAATGCCTGTTTTCTGTTTTGCTGTTATGTCTGTAACAGTGTTACCACATGAAGAGGGTCCCAGCTCCTGCCACTGTCAGCCGAGATGCAGGGACGGGGATGGGTCCGTGGTACTTTGTCAGAAGGCCGGGATTCTGGGGAACAATGAGAGTAGCCTCTCTAAGACTGTTCTGTGCTTCCATTTCCAAAATTGCGGTCTTATACATTTGAGTTCAAAGTAAAGACCATGTTAACCCTTATCTTAAACAATAATCGTGAGAACCCAAGACCCCATAGTAAACAGTCATCAGTGTAACTCATGACCCAAAGCAACAGTTCAGTTTCAAAGTTAATCTCCTAAATCAATCCCCTAAAGAGGCCTACTCAAGATGGGCATTTTTAGGGGGGGAGCTAAATTTATAGGATAATAAGAGTGGGAGGCAGGGGGTGAAGGTCAGGCAGGACCTACCCTGACCAGCCCAGCCGTGTCGAGTCTGCCCTGGCCTGAAGATTCCATTTTATTCTCACTATACCACGTGATTTTACAGAAAGTCTCAGTACCCAGAAGACAAGTCTCCCCCACTCTTCTTCTTGGGAATTTAGATTATTTTTTACTCTATCGGCTTCCTGTTGTTGCTATAACAAGTAGCCACACATCAGTGGCTGGACAAACCATATCTGCTGCTCCAGTCAAGATACTGGCCGAGTGTAATCCCTGCCCACTAAACAACAACAACTGCAACAAAAAATAGCCAGACGTTATGGCAGGCGCCTGTAGTCACAGCTACTTGGGAGGCTGAGGCAAGAGAATTGCTTCCCAAGAGTTTGAGTTTGCTATGAGCTATGACGCCATGGCACTCTACTGAGGGCAGCATAGTGAGACTCTGTCTCAAATTTAAAATAAAAAAAAAATCATTGAATTGTGCACTTAAAATGGGTGAATTTTATAGTGTAAAAGTTACACCTCAGTAAAGTTATACATACACACCAAATTTATTATAATGCTGCCTGTGACCACAGAATGTCAGCAAAGACAGGCATGAAGGATTTTTCCATAAACCTAATTTTCCAATGAAAAATGTCACCAACCACTAGATGTAGCTGCCCATTCATTACAGGAATTCCTTTGTTCTGAGTCTCAGGTGTTTGAAGTTATCAAAACACCAGCGCCAGGCTTCCAGGAATAAGGAAATATTTTAAAATGTCAGCTCATGAAAAATCTACAATAATTGAACCTATCAAATCATTTTATCCATTGCATATACAATGAAAAAACTCACACCACAATAATTTTTAATAAGCCAACCAAAAATGTGATCCTATCACAAATATTAAAATTACTTAAAACTAGCCTTAGACTGGTTATACATTTTGGTAAACATGTTTTGTAAACTTTGATCTTTATGATATATTTTATATCCAGAAAATGTACACTTTATTTTGTGTTATTTACTTAAGGTATAAATAATATGCTTTATTAAGGTATAATTAACAAGTCTTTTAAAAATATACATTTTAAAGTACAACTTAAACATTTTTTAATCTAATTCCCTTTCTGTTAAAAGAAAAAAAGAAGAAGAATCAATAAAACTTCTAAAAATGTGGAAATCCTATAACAGGAATTTAGTCTCTATCTTCATTACTTTAGTTCTTTTAAGAACATGAAAAATTACACTGGGTTATGATCTGGTCACACTTCTAATGCACATTGAATACCACAACCTTAGGGTCGGGCAAGGTGGTGCACGCCTGTAATCCTAGCCCTCTGAGAGGCTGAGGTGGGTGGATTGCTTGAGCGTGGAAGTTTAAGATCAGCCTGAGCAAGAGCAAGACTTCCCTTCTAGAAAGAAAAAGAAAGGAAGGAAGGAAGGAAGGAAGGAAGGAAGGAAGGAAGGAAGGAAGGAAGGAAGAAAAGAAGGAAAGAAAGATTAACTGGGCATTGTGGCAGGAACTTGTGGTCCCAGCTACTTGGGAAGTTGAGGCAGGAGGATCACTTGAGCCTAGGACTTTGAGGTTGCTCTAGGCTATGACACCACAGCACTCTTACCCAGGGTGACAAAGTGAGACTCTGTCTCTTAAAAAAATAAAAAAGAAAAGAAAGAAAACTACAGCCTTTTCTGAGCCAGTTATATTTTCTGTTAATCCTATGCAACCCTGTGAGGGTGAGGAGGGCCCAGGAAACAAGTGCACTGGAACTTTTTCAGTCAGTCACGGTTTGGGCATATTTATTTATTTATTTATTTATTTATTTTTTTATTAAATCATAGCTGTGTACATTGATATGATCATGGGGCATCATATACTAGCTTCATAAACCATTTGACACATTTTCATCCCAATATTCAACATAGCCTTCCTGGCATTTTCCC
>CAUYPK010068254.1:0-45575 GCA_963574355.1 Loris lydekkerianus | reverse complement strand
GAGGGGGGTGAGTGGTGGGATTACACCTGCAGTGCATCTTACAAGGGTACATGTGAAACTTAGTAAATGTAGAATATAATTGTCTTAACACAATAACTAAGAAAATGTCAGGAAGGCTATGTTAACCAGTGTGATGAAAATAGGTCAAACAGTCTATAAAACCAGTGTATGGTGCCCCGTGATTGCATTAATGTACATAGCTATGATTTAGCAATACAAGAAAAAAAAAAAAAAAATCAAGGCTCTTAGCCATCCTACTTCTAATGATTATAACACCTTGAAATATAGATGTTATTCTTTGTTTTTAGATATGTGATCAGAAATTTGGAGACTTTAACTTATTCAAAGCCTGTGTATATTCACCATAGCTCCCATAGGCAAGAGGTTATATTCCCAGGGTATAACAAAATACCACAGACGTGGTGGCTTAAACAACATAAATTTATTTTCTTGTATTTCTGGATACTGGAATTTCAAGATTAAAGTATTAGCAGACTCAACTTTGGTGATTCTCCTATGTCCTAAACTCTTCTCCTTACAATACCAGTCAGATTAGATTAGGGCCAAATAAAGATCTATTTGTTAACTATGATGAAGGTATTTTGCTCTGTAAACCTCTGTTTTACTCTGTAAGTCTGTCTTTATCTTCCTCAGTAAACTTTGTTTCATGCTTGTGTTATTTTGTGGTATTTGGTCATTTTTGACCATGAGTATGCCAAAATTTTATGACACAGGCAGCCACCTGAAATCCCCAAAATTTAGGATGCAGTCAGCTGCTTTGCAAACCAACAGCAATCCATAATATCAACATGTAACATCACTGGTAATATTATTCTTGATTATTTGGCATATTAGGTTCATAGGGCTGCTGTAATTAATTACAAAAAAGTTGCTGGTTCAAAACCACAAAAATTTATTCTCCTACAGTTCTGGAGGCCAGAAGTCCAAACTAGTGTTGGCACAATTGGGTCCTCATAGAGACTCAGAGAATCTGTTTCAGCCTTCTCTTCTAGCTTCTGATGGCAGCTGGAAATTCTCGGTGTTCTGTGGCTCACCAATGCTTTCAGTCTCATCTCTGCCTCTGTCTTCACATGGCCTTCCTCTGTATCTGTCTTCAATCTCTCCTTGTGAGGATACCAGTACAATTATAGATTGATTAACAACAGGATTACCTTTGAGAAATGCATCGTTAGGCAATTGTTTCACTGTGTGAACTTTATAGAGTCAGCTTAGATCCAAATGGTCTAGCCTACTATTTACCCAGGCCACATGATATAGCTTATTGCCTCTAGACCACAAACCTATACAACATGTTACTGCACTGAATCCTATAGGCAACTTTAACACAATAGTCAATTTGTGCCTCTAAACATGAAAAAAAGATACAGTCAAAACATGGCATAAAAGATTTTTAAGTGACTACATACCATATAGGGTACTTAACAAGAATGCAGCTTGCTTTGGGTGAGTCAGTGAGTCAGTGGTGAGTGTATGTGAAGGCCTAAAACAGTCATTATTGTGCACTACTGTAGACTTGATAAATACTGCACATTTATGGTACAGTAAATTTATAAAAAATATATATTTTCAATAATAAATTAACCTTTGCTTCCTATACATTTTAACTAGATGAATTTCACAATTTTGTAAAACTTTTTGACTTTTTTGTAATAGCACTTATCGTAAAACACAAGCATTGTACAACTGTACAAAAATATTTTCTTTCTATTTTATTCTATAAGCTTTTTATGTTTTAAATTTTTTTTTTTTTAGCTTCTTCAAGTTTTTTTTTTTTTTTTAAGAAATACACATTAGCCAAGGACTATACACATTTGGGATCATTCATATCACTGTCTTCCACCTCTATATCTTGTCCTATTGAAGGATTTTTTGAGACAATAACATGCATGGAGCTATTTTACACTTAACTTTTTTGCCTATTACTACCCTCTAAAATGATGATTAAAAAGTACAGTATAGTAAATACATAAACCAATAGCATAGTTATTCTTATCAAGTGTTATATACCCTACATGATTATATGTGATATACTTTTATAGGAATAGCAGGACAGTACTTTAGTTTACACCAGCATCACCACAAACACGTAAGTAATGTATTACACTATGACTTGCCAATGACTAGAGTGTCATTAGGCAATAGAAATTTTTCTGCTCCATTATAATTTTATAGGACCATTGTTAAATATGCACTCTGTCCTTGAGTAAAATGTTCTTATGCAGCAAGTAAGTGCAATTACATTCAGGGTCCACCCTAAATACAGCATGAGCTCATCTCAAGATACTAATTGCATCTTTAAATACCCAGTCTCTAAACAAGATCACATTTGCAGGTACCTGGTGTTAGAAGTTGGAAATATTTTATGGGGAGTTAAATCAACCTAGACCTAATTGTTTTTTCTTTGTAATTAATAACCACCTTGAGGAGATATTCTGAGACTATATACCTATCTTCTTTCTCCACAGACTTTTAACCCACTCATTTTAGCAGCATCAGTTGATCTCGCCCAAGACAAATATTACTGTGGAATTCTATAATGATTTTATATTGCTCTCCTTCCTCGTATATTCATTAATTAGAAATCTTTTGGGAGGAATCATGCTACCAGACCTGAGACTGTACTATAAATCAATAGTGATCAAAACAGCATGGTACTGGCACAAAAGCAGAGAAGTAGATGTTTGAAACAGAGTAGAGAACCAAGAGATAGATCCAGCTACTTACCATTATTTGATCTTTGACAAGCCAATTAAAAACATTCAGTGGGGAAAAGATTCCCTATTTAACAAATGGTGCTGGGTGAACTGGCTGGCAACCTGTAGAAGAATGAAACTGGACCCATACCTTTCACCATTAAATAAGATAGACTCTCACTGGATTAAATATTTAAACTTAAGACATAAAACTATAAAAATACTAGAAGAGAGTGCAGGGAAAACCCTTGAATAAATTGGTCTGGGCGAGTATTTTATGAGGAGGACCCCCTGGGCAATTGAAGCAGCTTCAAAAATACACTACTGGGACCTGATCAAACTAAAAAGCTTCTGTACAGCCAAGAACACAGTAAGTTAAGCAAGCAAACAGCCCTCAGAATGGGAGAAGATATTTGCTGGTTATATCTCCAACAAAGGTTTAATAACCAGAATCCACAGAGAACTTAAACCTATAAGCAAGAAAAGAACAAGTGATCCCATCGCAGGCTGGGAGAAACTTTTCTGAAGAAGACAGGCGCACAGCCTACAGACATATGAAAATATGCTCATCATCTTTAATCATCAGAGAAATGCAAATCAAAACTACTTTGAGATATCATCTAACTCCAGTAAGATTAGCCCATATCACAAAATTCCAAGACCAGAGATGTTGGCGTGGATGTGGAGAAAAGGGAACACTTCTACACTGATGGTGGGAATGCAAATTAATACATTCCTTTTGGAAAGATGTTTGGAGAACACTTGGAGATCTAAAAATAGATCTTCTATTCAATCCTATAATTCCTCTACTAGGTATATACCCAGAAGATCAAAAATCACATTATAACAAAGATATTTGTGCCAGAATGTTTACTGCAGCCCAATTCATAATTGCTAAATCATGGAAGAGGTCCAAGTGCCCATCGATTCATGAGTGGATTAATAAATTGTGGTATATGTACATCATGGAATATTATGCAGCCTTAAAGAAAGATGGAGACTTTACTTCTTTCATGTTTACATGGATGGAGTTGGAACATATTCTTCTTAGTAAAGTATCTCAAGAATGTAAGAAAAAGTATCCAATTTACTCAGACCTACTATGAAAGTAATTTATGGCTTTCATATGAAAGCTATAACCCAGTTATAACCTAAGAATATGGGGAAGAGGGAGAGGGAGGGGATGGAGGGAGGAGGCTGATGGAGGAAGGGTGATGGTGGGATTACACCTGTGGTGCATCTTACAAGGGTACATGTGAAACATAGTAAATGTAGAATATAAATGTCTTAACACAATAAGTAAGAAAATGCCAGGAAGGCTATATTAACCAGTGTGATGAAAATGTGTCAAACGGTCTATAAAACCAGTGTATGGTGCCCCATGATCGCATTAATGTACACAACTATGATTTAATAATAATAAAAAAAGAAAAGAAATTGAAGCTCTAACCCAATGAGGATGTACCTCTTTATTATTATTATTATTTTTGAGACAGAGTCTCACTTTATTGCTTCAGGCTGGAGTGCCATGGCATCAGCTTGGGTCATAGCACCCTCCACGTCTTGGGCTCAAGCGGTCCTCCTGCCTCAGCCTCCTGAGTAGGTGTGACTACAGGTGTATGGCACAATGCCTGGCTAGTTTTCCTATTTTTAGTAGAGACAGGGTCTTGCTCTTGCTCAGGCTGGTCTTGAAACTCCTGAGGTTAAGGGATCCTCCCTTGCCCTTCCGGAATGCTAGAGTTATAGGAGTAAACCATCTGGCACATGGGGCCTTACCTATTTACTATTGACATGGAGATATCTGAGGAAGAAGTTCAAAGGGCCTTTGAGGAGTACTGGAGTTTTAAGCCATTGAAGTCAGCAAATCTCTATTGTATATTGGTGGAAACTCCAAGATTATAGAATACTGGCTTCCTGAAAATACCATTAAAAGATCCTGTTGATAAGACAAAGCCAAATTAATTGTTTACTACAGTATGAGAGATCATTAGTGCGACAGAATCTTTTATTTATTTATTTTTTTTAAGACACAGTCTCATTCTGTCACCCTGGTAGAGTAGAGTGCCATGGAGTCATTGTAGGTCACACACAGCAAGCTTAAACCTTTGGGATCAAGCAATCCTCTTGCCTCAGGGCCCTGCTCCCCCACCCCCAAGTAGCCAGTACTCTAGGCCTGCACCACTGTGCCTGGCCCTTGACAATTCTTACTAACATCTCTTACAGGGGACAGCAACAGTATATTTATGAAGCTTGAGAATTTTATTTAACATAGATTTTGTAATGCTTGATTAAGCCTGGACAAAATAAGTGATATGATATTTTCAAATGTGAGAATTTTAAAGCAAATCTTCAAGAGTAAACTACCATTTAAGGAGCTTGCTTATGCTAGCCATTGTCTTGAGAAACAGATACTCAAATGACAGTAAATTGAGTAGAATAGTGGTCAGATAAATGGAATTTTGGGAAATTCCTGAAATAAGCAATAGTTATTGCAATTTCAATCTTTCTTGGAAGAACTTTTCACTCTAGTTAATTTATGTTAATGTTGTAGACAGTAAGTTGTGGAGATAGTTTCAGCTGTCAATACTTCTTCCCAACATATACACACACACTTTTTTTTTTTTTTCTGTTGAAACTTTGGAAATTTAGGTTCAGGAGCCATATGAAATGTTGCATCAGTTTGCAAAGTTCTTTCTGTTTGCGGTGACACTTTTTTGCTTAGTTGACTTAGAATTTGCTTTATTCTGTTGTCAGTTGGGATTTATTTTGTAAAATGAAATTAAAATGCCAACAGAGAATTTAAAGTGCATAATGGCCTCTAAAAATGAGAACATTTAGCCACAATCAACATAACTTTTTCCATTTTTAAGTCATGGTCAAAATTGGAAAGAAAAATTTAAAAGTATGATTTCTTTTTTTTTTTTTTTTTTTCACCCAGCAGGCATTATTAAATATAGAAAGCTTAAAATTTCACAAACAGTCTATGCTAACATGATTTAAATAAAATCTTCTGTTAAGATCATTTAAAAAAATAGAAATCTGGGGTAATCTTAGTGCTATATTTTCATTGTATATTTTTAAAAATATTCTTTTGCCACATTCAAAATCAGTTAAAAAATTGCAGAGCATACTTATTTTTTGCTTCCAGATGATTTGTTGAAAGTAATATCTTTTGATTTTAAAAGCAAGAAATTCTTATTATAACATTTTAGAAAATTTAGAAAAGTACAAATAAGAAAGAAAAATTTATAAAAATTACTACTTTCTAGAGACAGTCACCGTATTCCTTTTCTAGGCAGTATAATAAATCAACACCACCATTGTTTTAGCAGCTTAAGACAATTCCACACATTTATTCTCTGGCAGTTTCTGTAGGTTGGAATTTTGAATTCATAGGTCAGTATTACTGGTGTCTCTGCTTCAGGGTCTCACCAGGCTGCAATCAAAGAGTTGACTGGGTTGTGTTCTTATCTGGAGGCTCATCTGGGAAAAATCAGCCTGTAAGCTCACCCAGGTTGTTGGTGGAATTCACTTTTTTCAGCTGTGTGGCTGAGGGATTTGGCTTCATACTAACCATTGCCTTAGAGACTTCCCTAGAGACTGCCCAAAGTTCATTGCCACATGGCAACTTGAATTTTCAAGCCAGTGAGATAATCTTTCTCCAGCCTGCTAATATAGAATCTTATATCATATAACATAACCATGGGAGTGACACTGAATCCATCACTTTTGCCAAATTCCATTGGTTAGAATCTAGTCATCAGTTCTGCCTTCACTCAAAGGTAGGGAATTATACAAGGGCATGACTAATTGAAAGTCAGTTTAGGGGGTCCACCATGACCACTTTATTTATTTTTTTGGGGGGGCCTATCCTTCCATGTTTTTTCTATTATTGAATATATACCGAATATTATAGACATAGCATAACCTAATTTTTTTTAATTTGGCCAGCATACTTTAAAAACCTGTTTTTAAATTTAACATACACATATAAATGGTACATATATAGCACATTCATATGTACTATAATTATAATGGTATTGTAATTTGTATTAAATATATCATAATTTATAGTCATAAAATTTATAGTAGAAACACATTGTATAAAATCTAAATGCCCACTAAGAGGGATTGCTTATATAACTTCTAATTTTAAATCTCTTCTTACTATGGTTTAAGAGTATTTTTACTTTTTAACTATTATAAATAATTATTCTATATAAATCTTTGCATAGAAATCTTTGTGCATTAAATAAAAGTCTTTAGAATAAACCTGTAGCAATGAAATTACTAGGTCAAATGGCAAGATATCTTAAAGTCTTTGAATTTATAATCCTAAATTAACTACTGGAATGTAAGTACAAATTTAGATTCCTCCTACTCTCCAACAATTTGATAAGAGGAAAAATAGTCTCTAGTTTCAGTTATCCTTTCCCTATAAGTGAGCAAGACATTTTCCATGTGATTTATTCTCTATTTACATTTATTCTTTTAAGATTACCTGCTCATTTGCTCATTTTTCTGCTAAGTTGCAGTTATTTTTTGATAAGGAAAATATAATTAGGGATATCAGAAATATTAAAGGTTTGTTGCAAATGACAACTGCTTCAAAGTAAGCTTAAATAATATAGATAATACCAATGAATACGAGCACCTTATAACACTGCCCACTGAAACACTAAAAAAGTACAAAAGTTCACAACATATTGTAAGGAAAATTCATCAAGAATCTGCTCTGTTATCTTGGAGGTACCAGACATACCATATGCTGTGTCTAGGAGTTGCTATGACAACTACTTTTAAAATTTAAGAACAGGGTAAATTGTTGCCTAAAATCTCCATAACTTAGTGAGTCAATTAAGATCTTGTCAGAACACTGCATTCTTTGCACTACCTGGTAATGCTTTCTTTCTTGCGGTTCTGTGCCATGTAATATCTGTGGGTCAGGAAATAATGTGTTTATTTCTGGCTATTTAACTTCCTGGAGAAGAAGTCGTTCATTTGGTATTTTTGACAATCAGTCAAGGAATCATTGTAAGGGAGACCCAGGAAATAGCCTCACTGAATATGGGCAGATTTAAGTATGCAAGGGTAAAGTTGAGAGAAATTTTTGGATCCCTGACCTCAAATAAGAAAACTGAAGTAGAGACCTGGCCATGGTCTTTTGGAGTTAGCAGGGCTGGATTAAGAGCCTGTGTTTTTTACCTCCCCTTGTATCATCACACTATAGTATAGTCACAGTTTAGTCACCTTTTAAGGAACTGAATTATATTTTTATTAAGGTAATACATTAAACAATCCATCAACTCAAAGTTTTACAATAAAGTGGTCAGTTTTTACCACCCTTCCCCACCTCTTGCCAACCTTAGTCTTGTAAATGTTGAAGTTAACATACTGATTTACTGTAATGGGAATGGAGGCCCACATATTTTATGCTTACCTCTGCCCCCTTTTCTTCTTAGTCATGTTTTCAAAATAGGTATTTAACACTGTTTAATTAATTTATGAAATCATGATCTTGTAAAATATTGTTGACTACAGAAACAATTAGATTTCTTTCTCAGGCAACTTTCTGTTTTCCCTGGAGTTAATAATTGTCTCTTTTTAAATGTTGTAATTTCTATATACTCATCACTATCATTTTTTTGGTGGTATAGATCAATTTTTTAAAAATAGTCAAGCACAGTTCTAAACACTGACATTTTAAGCTCCTCCCCTGAGACATTCCTCCTGAAGCCTTCCCTCTTGTTGTTGCTTCCAGCTGGACTAGGTGCCATCCAGGCTGCTGTGTAGCTGTCAACCTTTCTCTTCACTGCTCTCAAGTGGTAAAGTCCCTGCTTTCTGTCATTCATGTCTTGTTCTTTCTTCCTCACGTTGCAGTATATTCTTGTCTAGCATCTTAGAAAATAGCATATGAGAGACATAAATCTTTAAATTCTTGCCTATTTGAACTGGCTTTAATTTAATCTTACCTTTAGATAATAGTTTAAGTGTGTAACTATAAATTAACTGTAGTTTTCTCTCAGGATTTTTACAATGCTATTTTCCAGCATTTATACACTACTGAACAGCATTCTCTTTACTCTAGTGTTTTGAAATTTCACAGTGGTGAGACAAGGTGTAGATCTTTCTTTATTATGTGGGGCCTCTTTCTCTAGATATTTATATTCTTCAGTTCTGAGAATGTTTCTTGTGTTATATCTTTGAGAATTTCCTCCCCTTAGTATTCTTGTTCCCTCTGGAATTTTATCCTAATTTATTTTTCTAACCTACTATTAAAATTTTAATGTGGCTTCATGACCAAGAAATCTTTCTCTGAATATTCTATTATATCCCCCCTCCCTTTAAAAAAAATGACTTTCTATTCTTCTTTCATGTTCATACAGTCTTCTTTTCTTTCTTTCTTTTTTTTTTTTTTGGACACAGAGTCTTACTATGTTGCCCTCGGTAGAGTGCTGTGACGTCAGGGCTCACAGCAATCTCAAACTCTTGGGCTTAAGCGATTCTTTTGCCTCAGCCTCCCAAGTAGCTGGGATTACAGGCACCCACCACAATGCCCCGCTATTTTTTTTTTCCTGGTTGTAGTTGTCATTGTTGTTTGGCAGGCCCAGACTGGGTACAAACCCGCCAGCTCTGGTGTATGTGGCTGGCGCTCTAGCTGCTGAGTTATAGGTGCTGAGCTTTCTTTTATTTCTTTAATGATAGTGACTATAAATTTTGAACGAGGCATTTTTGTTTCGTTGGCTATATGGTATGTACATTGTCTCTAGTTGAGTTAAATTTCCTTGTTATTAGAAACTCTGAACATACTTCTTACAGATAAAAATACAGAGTTATGAGATTTGAGTTCATCTATTCCATCTTTTTGTTTGTTTGTTTGTCCTAGGTCGAGTGCGTGGTGTCATAGCTCACAGTAACCTCAAACTCCTAGACTCAAGCAATCCTTTTGCCTCAGCCTCCCAGGTCGCTGGGACTATAGGTGCCCACTGCAACACCTAGGTATTTTTTAAGAGATTTGGTTTTGCTCTTGCTCAGGCTGGTCTCCAACTCCTGAGCTTAAGGAATCTGCCTGTTTCGGCCTCTTTTACTCAAAGGTAACTCCCTGGCCAACCTCTCTTTCTAATATAATATATAATATCTAATGGAAAAGTTAGGGCGAATCAGTTAATAAATCTTCATATAATTGAATATGAAAAATATTTCTTATAGGAGTCATTATAATAAAACATTATTAAGGTACTCTTAAATATAAAAATACATGCCTCCAGTTAAGTATGGGGAATGAATAGATTAATTGTGGCTTATATTACACAGAAAAGAGAGAAATCTATACTGCAAATTTTATTCTTTTTGGCTTAATGAAATTGTGAGGGAAAATTTTGTTTTAGAATAGTATGTTCCTACACTGGTAATCAAAGAACAGATTTATAATAGTGGCAATCACTTCTGATTTTTTTTCTGTAGCACTTGAACTTAATAGTTGGAATCTCACCTTTAAATGGATTAAATTTAACAATAAATATTATGAAACTGGATATTTCATCTTTTGATCATCATTTTTAAACTTTCTAGAAAGTGGAGCTCAATTTCCTTTTCCTTTCATTAGATGTTTTGATAGTACAATGGACTGAGTCCTTTGTAAATGTGTGATGTTAAGGGTTTGATTTTATTCTGAGCTCTATTTAAATATCAAACCAAATTCATCCTTACCACTTTTCTTTGGTTTGATCAATGCAAAAGGTACATCATCTCCATTTATAGGTGATCTTCATGGTATAGTACTTCTGAGTTTTCTTGGCAGGTACCTTTCCGGCTTCTCTGTTAAACATTTCCCACATAGAGTTTCTGTCGCATCTGGTCCTGGGGAGTGGATGAATAATAATAAAGGAGGGAAAAGTAGGAAGTTATGAGGCTGAAACATATTAGAAACTGGTCACAGCAGGGAATAGAGGTAGATAAGTGCATATTCAGTGTATACGTGTATACTTAGAGACACTGTAGCCCATCTGGTTCTTGGAAAAATCCAGAGCAGAGTGTATTTACAATAGGATCAGAGGATATTTCCTCTTTTAAGCAAGTAATCTCAGCTATGGACTATTCGCAATGCAGTTAGTTGGGTTATTTTAAGCAAATGTTTTCACCTTCTCCATGCACTCTGCACTTGTCATTTGTCAAATGGGGGTAATGTCTACCTTAGCACACTGTTTTGAAGATTGCAATTAGTTAATGGATTTGAAAGTACTGTAGCAAGTTAAAAATGTTCTACAAAGGCAAAGCATTTAACAAATTCTTCAAGGGCTCTGTGCTATTCTAATAGGTGGGAGGGGAGTTTCTTGGGCACCCTGCAAAGCCAAGATCAGCCGTAGTTTCCCAGAGAGATCGCTGGATGTGGTTGGCCAGGTAATGTGAGATTGCACTTGCCTCAAGCCCTGACTTGGAACCCCTAATGCTGTGGGGAAGTTTATGAATTCTTCACTTTGTTTTCTCTTGATTTCAGAGCATTTGCTGATATAGTTCTTATTTTTGTAAAGCGTATAGGAGAAAGGAGGTCATATGATTAAGTATAGAGTCATCCTTCACCCTGCACTACCACTTCTTATTCCTCTGCCCATTTATCATCTGCTTCTCAAATAATATTTCTTCTGTATAATCAAACCTACGAAGTGTTTTTTGTCTAGGATGAATACTCAACTTCAACACTCACAGAAGAGCATTGTCTTAAGATATTTTCTGGAACAGACTAGAGAAACAACAACAACCACCACCACCACCAACAACAACAAAAAAGCTCAACCGATTAATCAAACAAAATTCCCCCCAAACTTGGCTCACACAGGTTGTGTGTATAATAGCAGCACACAATGGTCATTGAGGGCACAGGTTCCTTTATCATCCTGCTTTGCTGTCCTCACCCCTGGTTTCCTACAGGGACTGTTGTCAGGGAAAACCAGAGCGGACAGTAAGTAGGTAAAGAGGTAAAAGCAGATGTTAATCAGAGACTATTGCAATAGGGGGAAAAGGACCTCAGAAAAAACTGTGCTAAATTCTGAATTCAACAAGGAAAAGTGGGGATTTACAGACGAAGAGCTGGGTAGGGGAATTGGTGGATGGAAAATACCAAGAGAGAAGAGCAATTCTTTGCTAAACTGACCTAATAGGATTTTGCCCAAGGCAGGCCAGGGTGAGGTAGGGGATCAGGAGATTGGAAAGATACTAAGTGTGATTAGATGTTGAGAGCAGGGGATTCTGGCTAAACTAACCTGTCAGGATTTCAACTAACACTGGTCTCTACAAGGAGAGAAAAAGAAGCCCAAGGTCATCCCTAGTAGAGGCTCACAGCAGCCTGAAGTTCAGTCAAGGAGGGAATCTTTGTTTGTTTATTTGTTTCTTTTTTTTTTTTTTGAGACAGAGCCTCAAGCTGTCACCCTGGGTAGAGTTCTGTGGCATCACAGCTCATAGCAACCTCCAACTCCTGGGCTCAAGCGAGTCTCCTGCCTCCACCTCCCAAGGACCTGGGATTACAGGCACCTGCCACAATGCCCAGCTATTTTTTGGTTGCAGCCATCATTGTTGTTTGGCAGGCCCAGGCTGGATTCAATCCCACCAGCTCAGGTGTGTGTGGCTGGTGCCTTAGCCACTTGAGCCACAGGCACCGAGCCGGGAAACTTTGTTATTGGTTTCCTTTATAATCACAAGATAGCAGCAGCAGGTCCAAACTTCCTATTCAGACCCAATAATAGTCAGGGGAAAGTGAGCTACCGTCTCTTCCTTGAAACTCCTTTTTAGAATGAACAATGCTTTTCCAGAAGTCCATGTCTGACGTTTTTCATCTCTCAATGGCTGGATTGGGCCATAAACCCATTCTAATCCAATAACTGAATGAGAAATGGGTTACCTTAATTGACTTAGATGCAGCGTCTTGCCAAGTCAACCACAGTGACCACCACTAGAAGCATGCTTTTTGTTTGACTTTGAATTAGAACTCTTCTAACTTTCTATACCGCATTCAAACTTTTCTTTTGACTACTAGATCTAGTAAAACTACAATCACACACACACGATGATCACGTGAATTCAGATATAAGACAGTTGGCGATTGGCTCCCATCTTTTCAACAGCTCTCATTCTCAAATTGGGTGGCCTAAAATCTTCTCTTTTGAGAAGGAAGGGGGGAGGTAGGTGTGGGGAAGGACAAGATTGGATGGAGACATTCGGGTAGTTTTTCTTAGGAAGTGGAGGCAAAAGCAGATCCCTATATATTCTCAATCTTCCTCCTACCCTGTCTCTTTTCATCAGGTTGATAAAACGCGCTCCAACAAAAGAGGGTTGGGATCACTGCCAATCTTCTATTACTTCTAGCTAGGCCACAGAGCACAAAATTATTTCCGGGAAAATTAAATAGAATAGAAAACCACAACTAGTTCATAACAAAATATAGCTAGAACCAGGTGGGATTTGGATGCATAGCCCAATTGCCAGAAACATTGTTTGGCGGGATAGGCAGTAATGACACCTGGTAATTTCATTGATTTCACTGTAATGCAAAGTGCATTTTATATGATTAAATTTTTAGGTTTCATTTATTAAGTTATGTTAGAATTTTACCGCATTTTGCTTCTGGCATTCAGGCTGGTGGTACAGTACAGTGGAATGAATGCTCAGGCAGATTCGTTTACTCTAACTTGGGGATACTATTGATATCTCCTACTTGTTTCAGAAATTTTGAACCAGTGAGAGGAGAGAAGGTTTCAGTACAAAAGAAAGGGAACAAATAGCAAGATGCAAAGATGCAGAAGTTATAACACATTGTTTAGGAGAAATTATCACAGAGAAAAAGAGACTTTTTTTTTTTTGAGACAGAGTCTCACTTTGTCGCCCTCAGTAGAGTGCTGTGACATCATAGCTCACAGCAACCTCAAACTCTTAGGCTCAAGTGATACTCTTGCCTCAGCCTCCTGAGTAGCTGGGACTATAGGTGCCTGCCACAATGCCCAGCTATTTTTAGAGACAAGGTCTTGTCAGGCTGGTCTCGAACCTGTGAGTTCAAGCAATCCACCTGCCTCAGCCTCCCATGTGCTGGGATTACAGGCATGAGCCACCACGCCTGGCCAAAAAAAGAGACTTTCTTATAGACATTCTTTTCAAATAATCATCATTAATAAGAAAGAAAGTTCCAACTAACTTTCTTACTTATAATAATATTTTGTAATAATTGACCATGGCAAAAATATTAGAAGTAAGAAAACTTTTCGCCAAGTGACAAAAGTCCGTTTAGGTATTGTGCTAAGTCAGGGTTCTTCAGAGAAATAAAAATAGTAGGACATATGTAAAAAAGTAGAGGTTTACTCTAGGGATCAGCTCACATGATTATGGAGGCTGAGAAATCCCATGATCTGCTGTCTGGAAGCTGGAGAACCAGGAAAGCTGGTGAAATCCTTCCAGTCCAACTCTAAAAGCCTGAGAACCAGAAGAATCAATGGTGTAAGTCTTAGATTGAGTCTGAAGGCCTACAAAGTAGAGCACCAATGTCCCAGGAAAAAGATGGATGTCCTCACTCTGGGAGACAGAGCAAATTCATTCTTTCTCTGCCTTTTTGTTCTAACCAGACCCTCAGTGGATTGAATGATGTCCACTCACGTTGGTATGAGAGTTAGTCTTTGCTCAGTCCACTGATTCAAATGCTAACATGTTCTGGCACCCTCACAGAAATACCCAGAAATAATGTTTTGCCGGCTATCTGGGCATCCTTTAGCCCAGACAAGTTGACACATAAAATTAAGCACCACAGCCTGAGTATCCATAGCTCAGTGGTTAGGGTGCTGGCCACATGCCCTGTGGCTGGTGGGTTCAAACATGGCCTGGGCCTTCTAACAACAACAACAAAAAAAGTAGCCAGGCGTTGTGGTGGGAGCTTGTACTCCCAGCTACTAGGGAGGCTGAGGCAAGAGAACCGGTTGAGCCCAAGAGTTTGAGGTTGCTGTGAGCTGTGACGCCAAGCACTCTACCACAGGAGACATAGTGAGACTCTCTCAATTAACAAAAAATTAAGCACCACAGATATGGATGTGAATAGACTAGTGTAAACAGTTTAACTGAAAAGTAACTGGGTAACAATGGCATTAATGGAACTGTCATTGTGGGTTGATTTAGAACAAAATGTTCTTAATTTTCACTATATTTTCACTATAATTCTTTTCTCTTTTTTAAATTAAAAATTTATTTTTTATTTTTTTAGAGACAAGGTCTTTATTGCCCAGGCTGAAATGCAGTGGCACAATCATAGCTCATTGCAGGCTTTCAAGTAGCTCAAGCTATCCTGCTGCCTCAGCTTCCTGAGCAGCTAGGACTACAGGCATATGCCACCATGCCCAGGTAGTTTATTTTTTATTTTTACTTTTAGAGATGACGTCTTGCTAAAGGAGATTGGAAGCCCTCAGAAGCAGCTGTTTGCAAAGCAGCTGGTCTCAACCACCTGGCCTCAAGCAATCTCTCCACCTCAGCCTCCCAAGTGCTGGGTTATAAGTGTGAGCCATTGTGCTGGGACTCCATGTTTATTTTCAATCTTGAGGAAGTATGTTATTTTTACCCTACTGCAGAACAAATGGAACAGAACTTAAAGTATATAATTTATGTAGCTGATTTCATTTGTGGGTTTTTTTTTTTAGGGTTTTAAAATGATTCCTTAAAAATAGCTTCATTGAGATATAATTTACATACCATAAAATATGCCCATTATAGGTGTATAATTCAATGATTTTTTAAAAGCAAATTTATAGATTTTTGAATAAATTTTATCACGATTCATTTCTAGAACATTTTTCACACTCCTAAAAAGTTTTCTAATGCTCATTTGTAGTCAATCCACACCCTCCCTCCCAGCCCCATGCAGCCATTTTCCTTTCCTGGAAATTTCATATAAATGGAACCATAAAATATAGTTTTTTATGTTTGCTTTTTTTCCACTTAGCATACTTTTTTTGTGGGGGTTAACTAAGTTGTAGTGCTTATCAGAGACTCATTCCTTTTCACTGTTCAATAGTACTTCGTTGGCTGGATCTGCTCACCACATCTGGTTTCTCTAGTCACTAATTAATGGACGTTTGCCTTGCTTCCAGGTTTTGCCTGTTATGAATAATGCTGCTATGAACATTTGTGTAGAAGGTTTTGTGTTAATGTGAGTTTTCATTTTTCTTGTGTATGTGCCTGGCAGTAGCATTGCTACGTCAAATGTAAACTCTAGGTTTTTAACCTTTTAAGAAACTGTCAAACTGTTTTCCCAGTGGCTGTCACATTTTACATTCTTACCAACAGCGTATGAGGGTTCTACTTTATTCATATCCTTGCCAGCATCTAATGTTGTCCCTGTTTAAAAAACTTAGTCAGAAGTGGGAGAAGTAGGCAACAGGAGTGGCCAGAAGAGTGCTGTGTCCCTGTGTAAAAAGGAAGAGAAAGAGTTATTAAATTTTGTGATGAAGAGGTAATTGGTGACCTTTAAGAGAAAAATTTCCACCAAGAAGGAGGGCAGAAACAAGACTAGAAAAGCTTAAGGAACAAATAAATGATTACAAAGTGAAGATCATTAAGGTAATTAAATACAAAGTGGGAACTATTGGGGCTCAGAAAACAATGTTAATATCCCAAAGTATGGTGCTTTGGCATGCTGGGAACTTTGAGCTAGAAAAATTGCAAGGCCTCAGTAGCAAAGTTGTTTCTGACCTTCTCCTGCTCACTCGTTTCCTCTCTCCCTCAAAAGAATCCAGAAGTCCCCTTCCCTAAGGTGCATCACTGAAACTAGAAACACTCCCCTCTAAAGCAAGGATAAAAGCTAGATAGGTCACTCACTCCCTTCTTTCTTGAAGACTTTCATTCCAGAGCGGTTTTGCCCTGTACTTGAGAGGAAGAATTGCTACCTGGTGAGGCCAAGACAGGATCTAAGCAGACAAACTATGGTTTGTCCCATAGTTTACTACCATGAGATCACACCCTTTTGTCCAATCACATTTCAACACAGCTGACCATTCTTCATCAAACCCACGCATACAAATGGACAGTTTCCCCTGCATCTTTGGGTTTTCATTTCTGAAGGCTCCTGTGTCACATAAGATTTGGATTAAACTTGTTATGTTCTTCTCTTATTAACTTGTCTTTTGTTGTAAGAGTTTGGCCATGATCCTTATGATGGATAAAAAAAGTATTACACCTTTCAGCCCCTACCAAAAAAAAAAAAGGAAATTCAGGTAACAGTATTAAAACTGGGAAAACTTCACGGGAAGTTCAAACATGGACTCTTGGACAGACAGCACTTTCATCCACATTTTTAGGGACTCTGGTATCTAGGAGTTTGGTGAAACTAGAGAGGGGTCATGATTGGTAGCAAGATAAAGATCAATGAATAGCAAATAAGAAAAGGAGCAATGGCTTAGGAAAACTCAAATTCTACTGAATGCGCAGAAAGAAGGAAGATGTGGATAGAAAAATAGAAAAAAGGCAAAGAAAAGGGACCAAAATGTGTCATTGAGAGTGGAAAGGAGAAATTTCAATCTTACACATTGCTGGGTTCTCAGCTGAGATTTCTGTAACAAAAGACAGAGTAACAACAGAAAAGCAAAACAAATTTATTTAATATATGTTTTATAGGCTGGGTGTGGTGGCTGTAATCCTAACACTCTGGGAGGCCAAAGCAACTGGATTGCTTGAGCTCAGGAGTTCGAGACAAACCTGAGCAAGAGTGAAACCCTGTCTCTAAAAAATAGCCAGGTGTTGTAGTGGGCGCCTGTAGTCCCAGCTACTCAGGAGGCTGAGGCAAGAAGATCACTCGAGCCCAAGAGTTTGAGGTTGCTGTGAACTATGATGCCATGGCACCCTACTGAGAGTGACAAAGTAAGACTCTGTCTCAAAAACAAACAAAGAAACAAAGTTGTGTACGTATATATGTTTTATGTGACAGTCTTCAGAAATGAAGACCCAAAGATGTAGGGAAAACTATCTTTTTATGCTAAGTTTGATGAAGAAGTGGATAGCTATGGGGGAATATGACTGAACGAAAGAGTAAGATCTAATGGTAATCAACTGGGGGAGACTCAGCAAGGCCTATTTTGTTCAGGGTCTTCTCTGTGTTTGCGATTCCTTTCCTCCGGGTACAGGATATACGAGGGTCCATGACCTATTTTAGAGGACATTTAGAGAATCCTTTTATGCCTGCTTCAGGGGAAAAGGGTGGGAGAAAATTAGAGAAACTCTTTTGCTTCTGCTGTTTGCTCAAATGCTGAAGCGCCATACTTTGGGGGGTGTGTGCCCTGAGCCCGATCAAGGGATATATGTAGGACTATTCCAGGAGAGACAGCATTGTCATAATCTGGTTACTCAGTCACCTTGTGATAAAAAGGTAGAATTTTCCTATTGCCTGAATTTACTTTTACACGCACCTGATTCTTTCTTCACACCCCAAATTAATAGTATTTCCTCTCACCTTTTGCTGTCAAAACTGCAAAGAGGTTTCGATCTTGTGCAGTTGCTTATTACACAAAGATCCAATTATTGAGAAAATGAGAATTGTCAAGGAGGAAAGGAATTTTTAATACATCGGACCTCTTGCAGGAGAACGGGAATAGCTGCCTCATATCTGTCTCCCCTACATGGTCATCGTGGATCATGGGCTTTTTGAGGAGGCACCACATGCCTTCAGGTAGGGGGAAGGTGGTGGTGAGGTCTGGGCCTGGGGCCTTCAAAAGCCCAATGCCTTTGTCTTATAGAAAATTCATCATTTCAGGTCATACATGGTAGCCCATCTATAATCCCAGCGCTTTGGGAGGCTGGGGCAGGAGGATTATTTGAGGCCAAAGTTCAAGTCCATCATTTCTGGGAAACAACACCAAGGGTCACACAGTTAGTAAAGGAAGAGGATAAATACAGAGGTTCATGGAGCCCCTATATTAAAGGGTTATACTTCCAGTGACATTCACAGGGATCTAATGAGTGTAGCAAGAGAATTACTCCTGGGATACTCTGTGGTTTTCTTAGTATCATAAGTACAGTAATATGATCTGACTTTGCAAGTGCCTTGATGTTTTCTGAAATGCCTGTGGGGTGGGGGCCAATAAGAACAGAGAGAAACACTCACATAACCCAATGGAAGAGGAATCCTACCGTACTCCTTATAAAAATAAAAAACTCAGAAAAGAACTTTTGTCATCATTTACACCTTTTCTTCCTCTTTTAGGTCATTTGAAGCAGTAGTTGGAAACATATGTGATTTCACACCAGATCTTGTGAGCTTTTTTTTTTTTTTTTTTTCAGGCACAGAGGAGAAATTTCTGTAGCTGAACTGCTTGCTTGGTGTACCATTAAAGGACTGATGTTCACAGTATAGCTGATAGCTAGTGGAAATGAAATAATCTGTATTGACACATTTGGAAATTTCACATCTTCTTCCACTTAACATGCTAACGTGATAATTGCTAGACTGATGATTTTTCCAGTGACAAATCTCCCTTTGTCAATATTTAGACCTGTGTATAGAAAGCTTATCTAACACACCTGGCTAATTTTCACTTCATTCAAAAATAAATGGGACATGTTTAGCTTGCTGGGTTAGAACAACAAAAAAGGAGGTTTCATAAATAATTTTCTCCTGACACCTTTATGATAATAAGATAATTACTATAAAAAAGTAATTTTTTTCATTAAATGCATTTGATCAGATTTAAAATCTTAGCTGAAGTATGTGTTAAGATCATGTTAAGGATTTTGAGGCTTTTTATTTTTAAATTCAGGAAAATTCTTTGGAAACAAAAAAATCACTTGGAATAGTCAAGGAGACCTCTGATTTGGATTTTGTAGCTTTAAAAGAAAATCCTAGCATTTGGTTTACTTGCTATTGTTTTGGAATGCATAGGACTCCCACAGCTCAAAAAAATCTTGGTCTTAATTTAGTGTTTTAGAAGATTAAAACTTACTGCAGGGATGGTATTGTAGAAGCTGGGCAAGGTGGCTTATGCCTGTAATCTTAATACTTTGGGAGGCCAAGATGGGAGGATCATGTGAGCTAAGTACAAGACCAGCCTGAGTAAGAGCAAGACTCGGCCTCTACTAAAAACAGAAAAAATTGGTTGGGCTTGGTGGCACAAACCTGTATTCCCAGCTGCTCAGGAGAGAGTCACCTAGGTAGAGAAGTCCATGAAAAAGCCTTAACTCATTCCATTGCTTCTTGGCTGGGTGGGTGGACCATGTTTTACTTCACTTTTTCTTTGAAAGGCAGGAGTTTCCTTTTTGCATACGAATCTCTCTGGCAGCAACTTCTGCTACCCACCAGGTCCTTGCCAGGCTGATACAATGGGAGCTGCTGAAGACTGGAAATGTTTAGTTCAGAATGCTAAGATGAATGGGGATCTTAAACAGTTTTCTGACTGGTTTGTCATCATCGTGCTTTCTGGGGTTTTGATGCTCCTCTCACTCCCTCGTGTTCCCTTTTCATAAAGTATAATTGCTGTTAAAAATGTTAGCCTGACTTTCACTTGAAAGCAGAATCACTCCTGCTAGTAGAGTGGCAAGAAAAAAAAAAAAAGGAAAGTAGAATCACACTGATAGTAACTGGGTTAACTATATTGCTAAGTTTTTTTGGTTTCCAAAGAATGCTCCAAAAGTTGTGGAAATAAAGCTCTTTTTCTTTTTTTATGACTAACAACTTCCCAGCCTTCTAATTTGCTGTCCTGTTGCATTGGAGTTCATTATCTTTGTATTACAGTTTAGTCATTCTGTTTGAGTTTCCATCTTTTGTTTCTCTTCTGAATTCTTGCTGAAAATGCCAATGACACAGCTGAAGCTAGCAGGCAAACCAAAGGCATAATGAGAGCTGCACTTCCATTGGAATTCCGTCTTCCATCACAGGTTGCATTTGCAAATATTCAGAATGAAAAGAAGACTTAAAAAACATATTCAGATCTTTCCCTCTTTTTTCTTTCCTTTTGGATTCGATTATAAATTAAAGCACATAATTTTTATCTTCACATGCCTGGAGAAGGAACAAGGTTGTTTAAAGCTCTGAAGATTTTGAGTAATAATCTAAGAAAACATTAAACATCATTTTTTTTTTTTGAGCAGAAGCACAAGATATTGCAATACCATTGTTTTAATTTATAGAATAAAGTTGAAATTGTTAAAACTGAGTGGCCAGACTTTACTAGTTATTCTGAAAAGTCAACTAAAAAAATTGACAATTGATTGTAAATTTACAAGCAGATACAATAGCTCCATAAGGGCGGCCCATAGAATGAAGTCATATAGTAAATTTTTTTTAACCTAAAATTTAGTCATCTGTCACTTACGACTGAGAAATGTGTTAGTAGGTGATTTGGTCCTTAAGTGAACATAGCGTATACTAGATGGTATAGCCTGTTGTATATTTAGGTGGATTTGCTTTTAGACTATGAAGGAAATAAAAATATTTTACCTTAAAATATATTTGTGTGATGTATTTTGAGATGGCTGTTAGAGACCCAGCAGATGGAAGTAGCCCTGAAAATCTGTCTTTTTGGGGTGAAATTTGTATCTGTAGAGAATCAGAATTGATTCAGTCAGGTCTTCTCTTGTCTGGGTCTAGGAAGGATTAACCAAGATTTTGACACCTGCATCATTGAATCCATGAGAGAGCACCATGGACATTTGGGTTCATTAGCTCTATTTATCTGTTTGTGTTTTGGTCCAGTTCATGCTCATCTTATAATTTAATAATCTAGTATTTATATTTATATTTTAGTATCATCCAGGTACCTTTAAATGCAGCTTCTGGGCTCCCAACATGTTTATCTTTTTAGTGGATTAAAAGTGGGTAGAGGGAGGGGGATAGGTGGGATTACACCTGTGGTGCATCTTACAAGGGTATATGTGAAACTTAGTAAATGTAGAATGTAAATGTCTAAGCACAATAACTAGGAAAATGCCAGGAAGGCTATGTTAACCAGTGTGATGAAAATGTGTCAAACGGTCTATGAAACTAGTGTATGGTCCCCCATGATCATATCAATGTACACAGCTATGATTTAATAAAAAAAAATATAAAAGAAAAAAATAAAAGTGGGTCCCAGGAGAGATGACTGTTGCAGGAGATTCTGGGATAACACTTTGAGAAGCATTGCTAGGGGGTATTTTAAATTTAATTTCTGACTATATAATATATTTACATGGTTCAAAAATAACTCAGATTTCACATCCTCATTATCCACCCCTCAACAGGTAAGTTGGCTCACTGAAAAGCAGCCACCAAAATGGGATGAGATGTGTAAGTCTTATACCTGTGGAGGGAGAGTGAAGGGGAGAGGATTGGGTCGAAGAGTCGCACTGCTGTATAGTTCCAGGAAAAGTCGGCTCCTCTTGTAAGAGAAGCCCTGTGGCTGATGGGAGTAATGGGCTTGTCTTAGTACTTCAGTCTTGCTCAGTCATTGTCTGAGAGCAGCCTAGAAGTTGATCTTGGCCACAACAAAGGGGGTAGATCCGGAGGGGCTATGGCTGGGGCCTAAGTCAACTATGCTCCCCGAAGCAGCAGATCTGAGAGACACAGTTCATGGCCACTGCGTGTTGTTTTGTGTAGTTTCCTGTGAATCTCTTCAAAGTATCTTTTGTACATATAAGCAAATATAAAGATGTTTCTATATATTCCTATCTCTCCTTTGTATGCAAAAATAAGAATTTTATACTTTCTTGTCCCTTTTTCCACTTGCCTTTTTCATCTAGATCTTGGACGGTTTTCTATATTAGTGTATATGGAATTTCCTCATTCTTACTTTATAGTTGTCTGGCTGTACTGTGGTTTTTCATTTATTTTATTTTACTTCTTTTTTTGAGACAAAGTTTCAGTTTGTCATCCTCGGTAGAGTGGTGTGGCATCATAGCTCACAGCAACTTCAAACTCTTGGGTTTAAGCGATTCTCTTGTTGCAACCTCCCAAGTAGCTGGGACTTCAGGTGCCTGCCATAAGACTTGGCTATTTTTAGAAATGGGGTGTCATTCTGGCTCAGGTTGGTCTTGAACTGTGAGCACAGGCAATCGACCCACCTCCGCATCCCAGATTTTCATGTATTTTTAAAACAAATCACTGATGGACATGGACAGTTAAGTTGTTTTCATTCTAAAAACGCTCTTGTGATTAACTTGGTACAGACGCTATTTTGCAAAAATGTAAATATATTTGTAGGATAGATCCCATAAAAGAATTGCTGGTAATTGTGTTAGGTACTGTCAAATTGCTCCCCATAGAGCACAAAATCATAAATAAAGTTATACCTATTTATACTCCTGATGTATGAAAGTGCTATTTCTCCATAGCATTGCCAATTGGATGTTATCAAATACAGTAGAACCTCCATAGTTGACCACATGTCTACACTGACCATCTTCTTATGTTGACTAATTTTCATAGACTGGACATGCACCACCTATATGTATCAGCACAGCAGGCCTAGTTCTTATGTTGACCATCTCCATATGTTGCCCAGTTTGTCACAGTCCCTTGGGTGGTCAGCTTACCTAGGTTCTACTGTATCTGCATTTTTGCTAATACAATAAGTGAAAAATACTATTTGGTGTAGTTTTGTTTTGCATTTATCTTTTTATAAAGAGCAGGTTTGAACATAGATATTTGAGTCATTTGATTTTCCTTTCCTGTGAACTGGGTGTTCTTATACTTAGCCTATTTTTCTTTTAGTTTGCTTTTATATGATTGATTTCTGGGAGTTAAAAAATATATAAGGAAGATTAGTCAATTGTCTATGCTAAGAGTTGAAACTTTTCTAAGTTTCTTCTTTTCTACTCCGTGTATGGTGGCTTACATATGGAAGGAAAAGACATGCACACAGAGCATTCACATGCACACAGAGCATTCTTTTAGAAGAATTTCATGTGCTTTAGTTTGTCATTTATTTGGGTAAGGACCTTCTGGATTGTGAGTCAAAGTTAGCAAAGCCTTCCTTCTTCCAAGGACATAATGGAATTTTTCTAGATTCTCTTCTAGGGTGTACATGATTTCTTCTTTTACAGTGAAATCTTTAATCTATTTAGTTTAACACGTAAGGTAGGAATCCAGCATAATCCCCCTCCCCAAATTTATCTCAACTCCTTTCGTTTAATGAGTCATCTTTCCCCATAGTCTTGATGCACCACTTTTGCTGTTTTAACTTATGCTAAGTTAGGAGACTTAGTATCTGAGTCCATTTCTATTAGTCCCACTATTATTTCTATTTATTCATATACTGATATCATATCTTCTACTTTGAGGCTCTTTGATATATTTTAATATTTGGGAAGATTAAGCCTTCCTCATGCTCTTCCCTTTCACTGGTTTGCTGACTATTATTGTTCATTTTCTTCAAATGAACTTCAGAGTTGTTTCAAAAATCAAACTTAAACCAAGCAAACTCCCCAAACTTGACGGTGCTTTATTAGGATTTTGATACATTTATAAATTAGCTTATGAAGGATGACAACTTTATGACATTAAGTCTTTGTGTTAAGGAACATGATAGTTTACGTTCTAGCTGAGAATTTTATTTCTCTCATTTCCAAGCTCTTGAGATATTTCACTAGAGTTTCCAAGGAGAAAAAATATTAACTGATTCTTGAACATATTAAAGTATGATTTTCAAAAGGCCTAAATTGCCTGTGGTCCTGGTTGTTCGGAAAGCTGAGGCAAGAGGATTGCTCAGGAGTTTGGGGCTGCAGTGAATTAGGATTGTGACTTTTTTCCAGCCTGAGCAACAGAATGAGATTCCATAGAAAGGAAGGAAGGAAATAAGGAAGGAAGGAAAGAAGGAAGGAAGGTAAGCAGGCTAAATAATTGCTGTCATGAATATAAACACATGTTGAAGTTTTTATTCATCTCATAAGTAATGAAGGAACCAGTAAGACATATTAATCCAAAGAGCTTTGAGAAGCTAAGTATCTATAGGAAATTTAGTGGATTGCTGGATTAGATACAAAATTAATTAATATCCAAATGGTCATCTATTCTATAGGACAGAAATTATTTGCATATTTACTGAACAAAACACCTACATGTCAACTTTTGCCCCTGCAGAATTAGAAAATAACCCATGCAGCAATAAAGTCAAGTGGCATCCTTGCACTAAAATAATACCTATTTCTTTTGCTTATTTCCAAGTTTTAGAATTTTTTTCCTGACAAACATATTATTAAATAAAATTGTTGATATTTTAAAATGTATATAGTTAGATTTGTTATTATTATGTATTATTATTATTTTGCAGTCAGAATAGAATGAGTGGTCCCTTCTCTTTGATGATTCATTTATCTTATATTGAAACACTAATGATACTTCTTGAACAAAGAAATTGAGAAAGGCATCGTATTTACTCAACAAATAGTTGTGTTGAGCACTGTTACAGGTTCTTAAGATGCAGGTTTATGGGCTATACAGTCTGTCTGGGTGAGATAGACAAACAATAAATTAGTAGTAAAGTATATAATGTATAGGAAGTGATAGAAAACAGCAGACAATGTCAGGGCAGTGAGAAGAGATGATTTTTTTTTTTTTTTTTTGAGATAGAGTCTAAAGCTGTCACCCTGGGTAGAGTGCTATAGCTGTGGCATCACAGCTCATAGCAACCTCAAATGCTTGGGCTTAAACAATTCTCTTGCCTCAGCCTCCCAAGTAGCTGGGACTACAGGTGCCCACCACAATGCCTGGCTATTTTTTTTTGTTGTTGTTGTCATTGCATTGTTGTTGCAGTTGTCATTGCTGTTTTAGCTGGCAGGGGCTGGGTTTGAACCCTCCAGCCTTGGTGTATATGGCCAGCGCCCTACCCACTGAGCTATGGGCGCCGCCCGACATGAGTTGCAATTTTAAACAGAGTGGTTGGGGAGTCTTCACTGAGACAGTTACATTTGAGCACACACTTGAAGCAGATGAGGGAGTAAGCCTCATGGAACTATCTGGGGCTAGAGAGATTTTGGCAGAAGTCACGGCAGTGCCTGAGGAGGAAAATCGCTAGGCCTGTTTAAAGAACAGCCAAGAGACCAGTGTGACTGCTGGGATGGAGTGAGGCCAAGAAGAGGTTAGAGGCTTTTCTCTTGTAGAATCTTGCGGCCCCTGTTAGAACTTTGTGTTTGAATTGGAGTAAGGAAAGAAGCAGATGAATAATACGATCTGACATATTTGAAAGGATTCCTTTGACTATTGTGATAAAAATAGACTTGGGGGGTGGTCAAAAGTGGAAATAGGAAATCCAGTTGAAAGGCTACTAAAATAATCCAGGAAAGACATTTTAGTGACTTGGTCAAGGTAGTAATAGTAGAGGAGGTTAAAAAAAAGGTTGAATTCTGGATATCTTTTGAGGCTAGACCCATATGATTTGCTAGTGGATGGGAGGCATTGGATGAAAGAACAGAGTAAAAACTTACAGATATTTGGTTTGAGCCACTGGAAGGATGGAAATGCCATCTGCTAAGATGGGGAGTGCTGTGTGTGGAACAGATTCGGCAAAAGAAAATCAGGAGCTCAGTTTTGGAATTGTTGACCTTGAGAAGACGAATAGACTTCCAAATGTTGAGCGGTAAGTTCAGTAGTGAGGGCTGTGTTGAAGATGACAATTTGAGAGTCATTGGACCACATTTGGGATTTAAAACTAAGAGATTGGATGAAATCCTATAGGTGGATATAGAATCAAGACTGGGTGTTGGAGCCTGCCAACATTGAAGAGGCCATTTCTTTATATGACCTGCATTGATTAGTGTCAACTCAGGTTTGATCTCTATTTTGATAGCAACGCAAAGCAGAGACTTTTGTACCACCCATTGTCCACTAAAAGTTATGCCAAGCACATGCTGAATCAAATCCCTCTATACTTTCAAAAAGTAAAATTGTTAAGTAAGTGCTTAATAAAAAAAATTATTTCAAAATAAATATTTTGGTACTTGATAGTAGCTAAAGAAGTTCATATCTCTTATATAGAAATATATGTTCTGTGCTTAGTTTCATTTCAGGTCATATTAAACATTTTAGGCTCATCAATGAAAGATATTAGATGTCTATTATGTACCTTGACCTTTAAAATTCATTGTCTAAAAGTTACACAGGTTCATAGATGCAATTACAACATCTCTGATATTTGATAGGCTTTGCAAAAAGAGCTTGTAATTAACAAAACCTCTATTATTTGTACCATATAATTATACTGAAGGCATGAGCTGTCTTTGTTGGGGGGCGGAAGGGGGAGTATGTGTGGTCTATAACCAACACTCTGATTTGGTCATGTGGAGTGGTGTTTGAAGGAGAGCCAAGCATGTTCTCGAGAGAGTAGGCAGCCCTTGAAAATGGCTTAACAATTAACGTGGGAATTTTTCTTCTTTTAAAAGATCAGTGTTCTCTAAAGCTTATCAATACATGGCATGGCAGCTTTGGAGGCCTCCCTGCTTTCCTGGAGCTTGGTTTAGAGTTTCCAGATCATAGTTTTAATTATTCCTTCTGCTCAGGACCATGCCTTTGAAGAATTAAAATTGTCTTCTACTATCAGCTGAAAATTTTGTATACAAGTAACATAAATTTTTTTTATTGAGATTATAACAGCATGATAAAGACAAATTATAGGGATAGAAATGGAAGAGAAGGCATTGTTGTTCGTATAATTACTTTGGAGTCATACTCATAAACTTCATCCCATAAAAATCACAATGAAGGCAGTAGTCAATAATATAGAGCCACGCCTGTTCAAGCAGATAGTGAATACATTTTAGGGCTATTTTCCTCACCAGTTTGCAGAGAATGAGCTTAATTTCTATGGCTACCCTCCATGCCTTTACCCTGTGTTATGGACTGAATTGTGTGCTCTCCAAATTTGTATATTGAAATCCTGAGCCCCAATATTTAGAGGAGAGCCTATAAGGAGCGTATAAAGGTTAAATGAGGTCATAGGGTAAGCTTCTTATTCCATAGGACTAGTGTCACTATAAGAAAAGAGAGACACCCCAGAGAGGTCTCTCTCTCTCCACAGAGAAGAGGTCAAGTGATGACATGGTGAGACGGTGGCTGCTTACAAGCCAGGAAGACAAGCCTTAGCAGAAGCCACCTTGATCGTGGATCCCCGGCAGCCCCATCTGCGGTATCTTGTTATGGCGACCTAAGCAAACAAATACCACTGCATTATTTCACTTAGCTGTACTTGTTACAGTATGACTTGTGAGTTTATATACAGATATAAAATGGAAGTTGGGACTTTTTGGTTTGTTGCTGGGCTACCGCCTGGCATGTAGCAGGCTTCAATAAATATTTGTTGAATGAATGAATTCTATGGGCTTACCTAGGTACAAGATATCAAAAACAGAAACAAAACCCACATTGCTTAGTGTATGGTGATTCTGACCCACATAATTACATTTCCCAGACCATAGTAATATTTCATCTCTTCTCCTTTCCTCTTCTAATCTCTTTCCCCTCGCCAGATTATGTGGTCTTGGAGGGCAGGTAGCTACCTTTATCTGGGTTCCTCCAGAAGTAGATCCTGAGAGAGATTCCAGATGCAAGAAGTACCCGTAAAGCAGGAGGGCAGTGGTTAAAGGAAGGGGCAGCCACTAACGGATGTGGTGTTAAGCCAGGTACCTGTGGGCAACTGGAGCTTAATCCTGTGGTGAGCCCCTGACAAAGGACAAAAGACATGTGCAAATGATCCTTCCAGAGGGGTGAGGGGTCTGGGGTGGTGACCCACTCCCTAGAGACGTGGGCCTGCCACTACAGGCAGCAGGGCCAGCCACAGTTCCAGCAAGTCCTTGGGGGACAGAGGTGCTGCATCTGAGCAGCTGTTATCTTGCTTCTGAAACAGGGTATCCCAGGAACCGGGTTGAGCCAGAGGGTCTGCTGTAGTCTGCAACCTTCATCTGCCCGTCTGTGTAGATGAGCAATGAAATGCCAAGCCATTCCTACCTTTCACGTTACTGGGGACAGCTCTCTCACTCGCCTGTTTGCAGAAAGTAGGGGCTTTATCATTAAAGACCAATGGAGGCAGACCTGAAAGTTCACAAAACCACTTCATCTTGTATTTTTATCCACACAAGCCAAATGTATCCCAGTTATCTACAGAAGGGCTAGATGCTGTGTGCTGATCTCCAGGTTAATGACAATGGGATCAAACTTCTGGGCTGCGTGGCCCTGGTTTGACCTCCCATCTAGGCATTGATGTTTTCTCTTAAGCTCAGTGCTCTGGCATTGTTTCAACCCTGGATGTTATTCAATATGAGGTTTTACAAAAAACTTCACCTCCTTTTATTTATTTTTCTCCTTGGCTGAAGCTTTTAAAAAATGTTAATCTATAGATCCTCCTCCTCCATAATTACATTTGCCATGGGAGTAGGAGCCAGACAATTCAATTCCCCATAGGTGTTGGGTATAATAATTCCTCCTGAGTCAGAAGATTAAGCATGGCAACAACACATGGAACAAGATGGTCTAAGCTCTGTTTTTCCTGCAGAACAGCAAATAGTTGCAAATCAAAAAGCAGTTCTCCTTAATTACCACTGTATGAGGCAGTGGGCTAAAAGCAGGCTCATTTGGTAATGTTTTCTGTGTGGCTACGGTATGTACACACAGCGCAGGCCTTTATGCACTGTCTAATAGACAATATTATATACCAGGGCATTGCTGACATTCATTTTATGTGGAGATACAACTGGTATGCCCAGAACATTGGCCTCCAAGCTGTGTGTGCACTGAACTAAAGGAACAGTTTTGCTTGCTCAAGCTAGGCAAGACTATTTATACTTAAACACATTCTTTGCGACTTATAACATGCCGTGCTAGGTGACAGTTCGTGAGCAGGACAGGCTGCAATCACGGGCTGCACTCTCAGGGAGTCCTGCAAGCTGTAGCATGTAGCAAGCTTCACCAAGTTGACACATTTTCCCTGTCTCTTTACCCTAGAATCAGCTCCCCTGCTGATCCGGAGGCCTTTTGGGACATGAAGTCTTGTAGCAGGAATCAAAGAACTGGTCTAAGGACAGGAATAGCAGAGCCATGGTGATTTATCCCCTCTCTTCGCTCCCTAATTTAGACCTGCTTGTTTATGGAAATTGGTCAAACAGTTTAATTAGCATTCCATGTTTGTTATTTCTTTAATCAAGGTTTCAAACAGAACAAGGCAACAAGCCAGGCCAGTAATGAGTCTCCACCACCTACTTGTAAGTTCAATACTTGCTGAGATTTCCCTCGGTTTCCCAGGGATGTCTCACGGCTCATGTACTTTCACTTATCATCAGGGTTATTGGGCACTGCTCATAAATGCATACTAATTGGCAGGAGGTGATGTATATATTTATGTAAATTTATGGTTATATATAGGTACTCGTAAAACATGCATGTAAGTGAGAAGAGTAGAGTGTTTCTCTGGTGGAATTGGTGATCTTGTGAGGGCCATCTATGAGGAAAAATTATTCACAGGATCTACTGACTCATGTTTAAAAACCCATAAATTAACCTTCCTGCTTTTATAAAGTTCGTTTAAGGCATAATAAGCAAGTTGGTGGTTTCTTTTTTTTTTTTAATAAAAGACTTCTCGGCCCGGCCCCTATAGCTCAAGCAGGTAGGGCACCAGCCACATACACTGGAGCTGGTGGGTTTGAATCCAGCCTGGGGCCCACCAAACAACAATGACAACTACAATCAAAAAATAGCCAGGCGTTGTGGCGGGTGCCTGTGGTCCCAGCTACTTGGGAGGCTGAGGAAAAAGCCCAGCCCAGCCCAGCCCAGGAGTTGGAGGTTACTGTGAGCTGTGATGCCACAGCACTCTACCCAGCACAATAGCTTAAAGCTCTGTCTCAAAAAAAAAAAAAAAAAAAAAAAAGACTTCTCTGCAAAAGTGCTTAAGTATCTAATTACTTGGGTTCCTGTCCCAAGTTGAGAATTTAAAAGAAATGTCGAGGGTCAGGCAAATGGATTTCATTTTGTTTTATCCAAAATACTGCCCTAGTTTTAGCTGCAAATGTAGATAACTCAGGAAGTGTTAAAGAAATTATGCAAATCCTAATTGCAAACAGTTTTCCTTTTAGCTTTTTTACATTTAGACTAACTGTAGTAATTATTTGAAAACCTTTTCAAATCCCACACTTAATAAAAGGAAATTTTATGCAAACAATGAAAGGGAATTTCAGAGCAGTAAGTGAGGGTGATGCTGGTTTGCCTTCAGGGGCTAGTCAAGCTAGAGAAAAGTTTATTTCTGGTCTCTATACTTTCAATATCATGATCTACTGAGGTCTTGGCATCTCTACAAAGAATAGCAAAGGGAGCAAAGATTAGTTCCTACCCATGTATTTGAGGTACAGGCTGTGAAGGAGGAAGGGTCGCATTCCACTGAGTGGCTTAGGAGGCCATTTCTCCAGCTTTGTAGGTGTACAGAATAGAATAATGGTTAAGAAGGATTACAGAAACTAGAGTTGGACTTCTTGCAAGGAGTTGGATTTCTTTTTAACAAGATCTATTCCTTTTAAAATGTGACCCAATGAAAGTATGTAAATATAGGTCTGATTGGAGCTGCTTTCTGGGAGTAAGTAGGGTCTGTGACTAGTACAATTATCTATTAAGTAGAAGTCTGGGAGTTTGAATTCACATTGGTGGAATTTGATGGAACTTGGAGCCAAGGAAATCTGGGCATGAAGACCAGGTTCTTCCACTCCTGGGCTGTCTGGGAATGGAACAAATTACTTAAACTCCATAAGCTTCTATGGTCTTCATTGATTTATGTATTTATTTATTTATTTAAGATTAATATGAGGGTACAAATGTTTAGGTTCTATTGTTTTCTTTTCTGAAGTGGAGTTCAAGTTGTAGGTAAGCCCTTCACCCAGGGGGTGTGCTGTCCCACTGTGCGCATTAGGTGAGATCCCACCAATCACCCTTGCTCCCCTCTCCTTCCTCTCCCTCCGCCTTGCTGGACTAAATTTGTGTTTTCTCTTTTTTCAGGGCCTGTAGTTGTGTATATTGGTTTCATATAGTATTGAGTACATTGGATACTTTTGTTTCCATTCTCGAGATACTTCACTAAGAAGAATGTGTTTCAGCTCCATCCATGTAAACATGAAAGAGGTAAAGTCTCCCTCTTTCTTATGGCTGAATAGTACTCCATGGCATACATATGCCACAGTTTGGTAATCCATTCATGGGTTGATGGGCCCTTGGGTTGCTTCCACATCTTGGCAATTATGAATTGAGCTGCAATAAACATTCCAGTGTTAATGTCCTTGTGGTAAAATAAAGATAATATTAAGAATAAGGTCTGTTTCAGGGAATCTTGTGAAGATTCAGTAATCTTATAAGGATTGAATGATATCAAGCATAAAAAGCATTCAGTATTAACAACTGGCATAGAGTGAGCACCAGACAGGGGAGAACAGGACTTCTCAACCTCAACACTACTGACGTTTTGGATCAAATAATGTTTTGTTGTGGGGCTGCCCTGTACACATAGGATGCTTAGTAATAGCCGTGGCCTCCATCCACTAGAGACCAGGAGCGTCACCCACTCCCCTGCCAAACATTGCCAAATCTGTCCTGGGGGCAGGGCAGGAATATGCACATATGATTTTCCTTGTAGACAAAACTGTCCTATTGTCAGAAGAGGAAAAGGGAGGAGTGAAGTCAAAGGAAGCCATTGTTGTTCAGTTGCCTAAGTTCTGGGGACTCTTACGAAGTCTTCAGTTATGGGGTTCAGAGATGCTTCAGTGCTTTGGATCTCTGTTTCTTCCACTAATGCTCTTATCAATTGCTGGGAGCCTCCTGGGTCCCCCTCCCTTGGTCCCAGAGAGAATCCCCTGTTAGAGGAAGCCCTGTGAAATTAGACCAGTGTCTTTTGTCTCAACTAACAAAGCAAATTGCAGGAGTGAAATCATTAAGTCTCAGTCTTAAATTTTGGAAGTGGGTAAGGAAAAAAGGGCTATGGCCTGAATTTTCAGTCTGATTTTATTCGGTCTTGTTTACTCTGATTAATGTTGCTGTTGTCCAGGTCGTAATTCTTACCCCATGAGGCCTTTCTGGTTATTCTAATTGCAACACAGATGGAACGAAGTAAGGATTGAACTGGCAGAAAACAGACTAAAAAGGTTTTATTCATATATTCAGCCAATATTCATCGGGAGTTCACCATGTGCCAGGTATTGTTTGAGGGGTCTGGGATATATCCTGGGACAAAACAGGGCAAAATCCCCTCCAACCTGGAAATTAGCTGCTCAGCTGTTTAGGGTAGCAACCATGCAATTGAACAAGGATGTACTTGGGGCTAAGACTGATGTCAAATTCTGTCTATTCATTTTGTGAAAGAAGCACATACATTCTTCGGCCAATTTTCTTTCTCCTCCAGTCTTCCTACCTTTAATGAGCTGTCCCATGGAACAGAAATGCAATAGATGAGAGAAATATAGCTTGTTGTATGCAATGCCTAATCTTCTTTCTGTCAGTTGCAGGCTCTCAAAATGAAAGAGTCATTCTACCTTGATCAAAAGAGATGTTTGTTCCTGGGTGAAGAGCCTGATCATTATGCTGCAGGCTTCAGGGTACTTGAATGTCTGTGATTCTTACAGTCACAATTTTGAGAATTACAAATACTGGTGAACCCTCTCCCCTTCTCATCTTTGTTACATGTCATGTATATGTGAGCCACCCCTTGAATTGTTTCCCTCCCAATTTTTTTCTGCTGCATAAAAAAGTTTTGACAGAACAAAATGGAACTCTAGTTAACAAGCCAAACTCTGGGGCTAGGGTTATAGGCACGTTGGCATATAATCTCCAAGAAAAGCACATATTCTTGTAGAGAAGGATCCATTATTTTGGATCAAAACTTGTCTATGTCTCTGTAGGATGAATGTTGCATATAAGTGGGAATTGGCCTAAAAAGGAAAAAGATAATTATGAACAGGACTTAATGCCACTGCAGTTCCTGTTTGTAAAAACAGTTTCTGGGAATTCATCATCAGTAGTCAAGCAAATACAGGCTGCATTTCAAAAAAGACTTCAGGTAGGAGACGTACTTGGATCACACATTTAGGGGTGGGAAGAAATTAGAAACTAATAGGTGTTTGATTTTATTATGCCTTCCAGTTTCTGAGATTTTTACTTTGGCATTTATTTATGACAATATTTACCAGCCATAATTGGGAACCTACTATGGGTAGAAATGTTCCTTTCTCAGCTCATACAGGATGCTAAATGAAAAGGCACTAATGAAGTTTTTTACTCTCTATTGGCCCTGACATATTAAATGCAGTTCTCACCATCAAACTGTCTATTGACTGACTTGGAAAGACTTGCAACAGTAATACTGAGTATATAGATTTATAGTTCTGTATGCCAGTTTAAACATATTATCTGATCTTGCAGTCTTAGCATCTAGTAATTAACCACATAGTCAATGGTCACTCAATGGTCACAAATGTGCAATACTTGGGATTATTTCCTACGCACTTTAAGGGAAAGCAAGTTTAGACAGTTTGTAAAGGAGTATCTTTTCTTCTGATCTCTTTTTCTTTCTGTGACTCGTCTAATATCCCTTCTCTTGAATCTATAAGAAGTCAGGATTTACCTAGCTCTTTGCAGCAAAGCCAAGTGGTTCAGGTAGAGCTTACACAAGATGCAGGCTGTTCTAAGTAGAGACAGGGCATGAAGGGTTGTGTCCCCTGTGGGGAAGGGGCAAGTCAGATTTTCAAGCTAAACAAATTTGCAGCAGTAATTACTCCTTATCATTAATGACAGGAGATCACCATAGCAACTGGCTGCCACCTGTCTCTCACATACCAGCTCTGCATGTTCTGAAACAAGACGAGCACAGGGCTCATTAGTTGTGGAGCTGCAAGTCTGAAGGAGGAATGAAACCCTATGTCAATATTAAGAATTCAGCTAGTGGCATACATGGCTCATTGGGTTAGTGAAGTTTTAAATATATTGATTTTTTTAAAAAATCAAATGAACAGTAGCCTAGGATAACGTAATGATGAAAGGCATGGATCTGGACTCAGAGAGCCCAGGCTTCTCTACTTACTGGCTGAGTGACCCTGGACAAATGGCTTAACCTTCCTAAGCATCACAGGGTCAAACTCATCGGCTGCTGAAAGGATTAAACTGGATAATGTTTGTTAAGCGATTAGCCCAAGGTAAGTACTCCATCCATGGTAGCTGAAGACATTCGCCTGCCTGACAGCAAGTGCCTTGAGCACACGGCAAGGGCACAAGACATGGTTCTTGTTGACTTAGTGACCACTACTCTGGGGATTCAGGTCTCCAGGTTACATGCCCTACAAGCTTTCTGCACGTTACTTTGTGTATATGTAGGTATATGCATAGAAGCATGAAGACACAGCATGTAAGGGATATAATTTTGATTTCTCCATTTCAGAAATGTATTCTCAATACCAAAGAGTTCAGCAGGTCATTTACTCTTTCTACTGGTGTTCTCTGTTGACAATCCTCAGTGACAACTGAAATTAGTTTTCCTTTGGAATCTCCTTGGTGATGTCTCTAACCTCTTAGGCCTCCTCTTCTCTCCCGAGTTCTGGCACTGTGCTAAGGCCAATTAGAGATGTTAACCACTTTGTGCCGACGGTAGAGGCATTTTCCTTTGGCCATAAGGGTCATCAGTGAGAACTTGTGAAATTTCTTCCATAGCCAGAATCAGTCATGCCTATCCCTATTATTTATTGTATAATAGTAAAACGAATTAGGACTTGTCCAATCCTAAAGTATATTGAAGTACACAATCTAAAAATCACACGTTTCCCGCTTAGCTAATCATTGTGCGAATGCTGTTCTAGACATCAGTCACCTAGAGCAGGCAGAGGGTCATCGGTGGCACCTCCCTGTCCATCAGCAGCACATGGAATCCCGCACTTTGTCCATCTGAACTCACTGCTTTTTCTCACTCCAGGCTTCACTCTCTCTGTCCTGAATTGCTGCCACAGCCCTCTAAGTGGGTTTCTTCCTCTGCTACTCACTTTGCACACTTCAGTGTGATTTTATAAAATGCTGATGCAATCATGTCACCGTACTTAAACCAGTACTTTCAGTGGGTTTTCGTAACCTCACGATAAAGATCGTTAGCCATCCGCTTCTGCTCACCCCTCCAGTCATCTGTTGTTGTGACTTTTCCCAGGGATGCCAACCTATGCCAAGCCATTCTATGCATCTTGCATTTGCCCCTGCTTTCTTGGGCAAAAGAGAATAATTTTATTATTTATTTATTTATTCTCGTTCACTCTTCAAAGTCTTGCACAGCTGCTGTCTCCTGTTTGAGGACTTTCCACTTACCTTTCCTTAAAGATAATAACTCTGTCCTTTCTTAGATGCATGTTATATACATGGATCATAATTCTATTGTTTTAAAAAATATTTATTTATTTTAGAGACAGAGTCTCACTTTGTCACCCTTGGTAGAGTGCTGTGGCATCACAGCTCACAGCAACCTCCAGCTCTTGGGCTTAGGCGATTCTCTTGCCTCAGCTTCCCGAGTAGCTGGGACTAACTACAGGCGCCCGCCACAACACCTGGCTATTTTTTGTTGCAGTTTGGCCTGGACCGGGTTTGAACCTGCCACCTTCAGAATATGGGACCGGTGCCCTACTCACTCACCCACAGGTTTTTAAAATTATTTTACTTTTCCCTGTTAGATTACTTTTGTCTTACAGTAAGATCTGGATCTCACTCATTTCTGATGCCCTTAATGCCTAATAACATAGTAAGTTTTCAAAGTTTTGTTGCTATAAAACACACATTCAACATTTCCATGGGTAGTATGTTTTCTTTTAAATTGTGCTAATGAAAGAACTTTATTGGAACTACATTTTTGCATCATTCCTGACTGCTGTATAGGGTTTTAAAAATTATAGGCTTATTATTTCCTACTCTGAAAAATAAGTAATCTTATAGTTTTCTGCTTCTCATAATTAAGATTATTTTTATACCTGGTAACATACAAAAAATGCTCATATAATCTTAAAAAATCAGGTTTAGTAAATAACATCACGAAAAATATATAAGGCTTGGAAGAAAAATACACAATATCAGTGATGTTTATTTGTGGGTGGAAAGATTATGGACAATTTTTGTTTTCTTGCATGTTTTGCATATTCCAAATTCTTTACAAAGACTTCAGATTTCATACTCAGAACAAATTCTTTAATAGCAATTGACATGGTTGTTGGTTTTCTTCAGAAGGATTACCCAGACTTACTTCTGTTACTTGGAAAAGAAGGTGGGGAAATGTCTTCTTTGATTGTTTTTCCATCTTCTGGGTCCTGACCAATTTCCTTTTGGTATCAGATTTAAATTTAACTCCAGATGGTAGACTTCAAGTCCCTGTTTCCACTAGATGTCACCAAACTACTGACAATAATAGCTCAAATGCTCTGTGCATTTTCAGTTTTTAAAAACATTTCAGCCCCATTATTCAGTATTCCTTGGTATCACACGAAGCATTCAAAATTTGAAGAATTAGTAAGAAAATGCATATTACATAAGGCTCTGTCCCCTTATATAATAAGTGAGGACTTTCTCCTTTGGCTTTATATAATCTATATTTTATTAGCTTCTTAATATAAATGTGAGGAGAAAAATTGATATTGGGGTCCTATTTAAAATCAAAAAAGATTATTTCTATTCTATTATTTCTAGGTGATTTTCAGCTCTCTTTTTATATAATAGGCAGAACATAAGAAGGTCAGAATCCCGAAACTCCTTTCTGAACAATATTTTTAACCTAATACAGCTTCTATTACTGAATGTCTAGCTTCTGGATTAATGAATACAAACACCTTACCGTATTGGGAGCATTTTTCAGGATGTTTTAATTTATTATAGTGATGTTTGCAATTCATTTTCTATTTCAGAAAGAAAAACAAGGAACTTTTCCTGTGGAATGAAATAAGGCATTTCTAATCTAACAAAGGGTAGCTGAGAGAGCCATGTTTCTTTAAGTGTAAGAACCTATTTACTGTGTAGGTTCAAAATTGGTCTTTATTCTGATTGGCTCAGTTAACTGCTAAAGGGAGGGGTGGGAGGAAGCTTGTTTCCAATCGTTTTGGCTTGAGAATGAAAATGATTGGCCAATCAAAAGACATTTAAATTAGTCAGTGGGCTCTTGGAAAGAAATTCATACTGTCTCTACATTATTGCTCTCTACTGTGCGGTATCTGGTTTCCTAAGATGTGATAACGTTTATTCTTCTTAAGCTTCACCATGGGAGAAAAAGGCATAATACAACAGTTTGTAAACAAAAATCTAACTAAATTTCTCAGATTATTTCTTTTTCTAAAATATTTCTTTCCATTGTCACCCTGTTAATCGAGTGCATGCTAATTCCTATTGACAGTGTTAAGGTTTCTGATTATTGTCTAATTTAACATTGTCTGTCTTTCTAATGGCTATCTGTGCATCTTCTCAGTGTAAAAACTCAAAAATAATAGACAGAGTATTCCTGTTGATAAACAGGGGGTTTACTTATGGGAAAATAGCCACTCAATTAAAAAAAGATAGAAGCCAACCAAATCAACAGCCTCTTATCATCATCCACATCCCTCAGGTCATTTCTGAAACACTTTTAAAGAGAAATGACATTGATCATCACCTTTCAAATGTCATCAGCCCTAAGTAAATAAATCTGCATTTCATCAGGGATCGTAACTTCCATAAACTGGAGGATATTCGGGTTAGCATAAGACATTCCATCTTACTTTTCTCTGTGTAAAAGCGATGAATTATAAGCACTATGGGTATAAATATTATGGAAAGCAGAATAACCTCAGTATCCTGGGACTCTGGTTTCTACAAGTATTCATCAGTTATTACCTGAAACTTGTACGGTTTGTACCCCAAACACTGTTATGCAGATTACACATGTACAGTTTCATCATGAAAAAAGTCAGATCTGTGTTAGATCCAGTTGCAATATTGTAGTGTATAATTGCTATTTAGTTTTGCTGCCCTGAGCATCATCTTAACAGTTCTTTAGTTGTACCTCTCATTTGATATATTCATCTAAGTCACTCCAAGAGGGTGACAGTCCTCAGCTGTTAACATTTTGGGGTGTCTTTCTCCAGGTTTCCAGGTTTGCCTCTCTTTGGTACTTAGAAGATGAGCAGTCTCCATCAGCTGCATATCAGCCCTGATAAGCTCACCCCCCTGACACATTTAAAAAATGCCATTATTCAGTGCCTTCCTTTTCTGTGGCCACTGAAACGCCTCTATTTCAGCTCCAAAGCAAAGTGCATTTACTGTAATTATACTATTTTCATATTCACTGTCTCTTGGCTGCAACTGATTGCTGCAACTGTAGGTGGAGACAGAAACTTTTACTGGAACACTCTTATCCATGAAATGACTCCTCAGAGTCCAAGTCTGTAACTCTGCATCTTTTGAAATGAAAGTTCATTTAGGGGCGGCCTAATTTCTTTAAAGATATTAGTGGTAATTTGCTGCCATTCTTTAACTTCCTGTGTTTTGATGAAGGCTCCAGGACTATGTTGGTGTGAGGGGTTAATTTTCAGAAATAAAGGGTATTGGTATTCACACAAAAATTTGATGAAAAAAGAAATCCGGCGCTAAATTTCCTATGATCGTTTGCTCTGAGAATCAGCCATAAAAATATGTGCAGCTCATTGTTGAAGGATATTGAAGCACATTTCTCACCAACGTGGTGTCAGCTGTAGTGTGGATGGAGCCTTCATGCTGACAAACAAATACTGCACGAATGGCTGCTTGAGCCAGTAGGCTTTCCTGATGATTAACTACAAAAACGTTTTTGACTCTGGTTGCTGACAGGAATGACAATGCTTTGGCCAGAATGGCCTCCTTCTGGACACCAAAGGATGTTCCAGTCTTAGTTTTACCATCTGGGTTCAGTACAAGCCAGGAACCATGAAGAGGAAACAGTCTTTTAAAGAGGCAGCAATAAAGGCCTGGAGAGCAAAACAACAGCTTCCGAAATTCTAATTTTGAGACTAGATAGAGGTGTTCTGAACATCCTTATAAGGCAAGCGTGAGTCAAAAATAAGCTTTACATGGAGGAGAGGGTTAAAGGGGTGAACTTGTACTGTGGGAGCTGGTTTAGTGCCTAAAGAAAACGATAAGTTAGTCTGCTGGTGCAAGGATAAGCCTTGCAACAATAACATTTAAGCAATAGTAATATTTACTGACACTTTATAATTTCCAAAAGGCAGTCAACTAGATTATTTCCTTTGATCCTCACAAAATTTCAGTACTGTAGGAGGAACAGATACTTTTATACCTTCCATTTACATACAGGAAACACAATCAGAGAGTAAATAATTTATCTGGGGGTCACACAGCCAGAGGTAGGGGGCAGGGTGGGGTGGGAGGAGCAAACCCAACTCCGCTGATTTGTCATCAACGCCAGTGTATTTTCTACTACCTCACATGGCCTCATTTCCTCCCAGCAACATTCTCATGGTTCAAGCAAAGGCCAGATGGCTTCCATTTCTTGCTATCACTTAAAGAATAAAATATATTCTTCATGTAATTTGCCTCAATTTTTCAAGAACGTTTCTTAGACCTGAGGTTCTAATGTCAAGAACTTTTTGTTTTATCAATATGATGATGATAACTTGAATTGTGCAGGTGTGTGGTGTAGACTAGAATTGACTTTAATGGGAAAGTTTAGAGAAAGGCTGGTGTGTTGGGGTTCTAAAGGGCTCATTTGTAGACTAGCATTGTCCAAATAATACTTGGAACAAATCCTCACCATTTCTTTTGTCTAATAGTTGATTCTTTTCATATTCTTGTCTGTTAGCGTTTACCTTGTTAATGTCCTTGCCTGTGTGTGAACTAAATTAGCACTTTCAAAAAGAGGCCAGAGTAATGATAAAAGTATGTGAGTGAAAGTATTTTCTTTAATGAGACATCCAAATACTTCTCTTTCTTGGTTAAAGGATTCCCTGATTATTGCTATAAAAATAAAGAACAGGCATCAAGAAAACATGGACACTGCAACCAAACTGAAACAAAAATATATTGTCCTGATTTGTCCAACTCCATGTGGGTCCTTTTAAAATAGCCTTTAAAAACATAGCTACTGTAAGAGAGAAAAGTAGTATCTTTTTCCTCACCTATCACAAGGTTCATGGTTGAGAGCTCTGTAATAAAAGACAGATGAATAAGAAAAACATATACATTTATTTAACATGAGCTCTGTGTGACATGAAAGCTTTCAGAAATGAAGACCCAAAGAAACAAGGAAGTCTGTCCATTCAGATGGACAGTGGAGCAGAAGGATGACCGGGAGACAAAAGGATATGATCTAATGGTATTAATAATAAATTGGGGGAGGGGATTAGTAAGGTCTGTTTATATTCTTTTCTGTGTCTTCAGACATTTATTTCTTCAAGGTATAGTGAGGGCTGCTCCGGAATCTACTTTAGGGAAAAGTCAGCTAGGTTTTTTTGGCTGCTTCAGAGAAGAAGGGCTGAAGGGAATTCTAGTTTCTATGGCCACTTGAGGGGAGAACAGGTTAAAGGAAATCTGCTGTTTCCTCAAATGCCAAGGATCCTGAACCCTGTTACTACAAAAAGAATCGAAGTTTTTCAAAGCCTGTTTGAGTATTGTCCAGTATAGATCTACATGTATATGTTAAAATATATTAGGTAGATACACATATATATTTATTTACCTGTATATATTTTCAGATTGTAAAGCAAAGCAAAGCTTTATGTTTGTTAAGCCCAACTTGAATCAAAATGTAATTTTCTTTTCACTCAAGTCTCTGTTGTTTAAAATGGGCATTTTTATTTGCTAGTGTTTGGGAAGTTGCAATAGAAGAATGTCTCCTTCCCCCTGGAGGTCACAGGCAATAACTGGCCTCCTTTGTTTTGGACAGTGTAGCCTCTGAACTTGTCTTCAAGCAACTACCTTGTAAATCAACAAAGAGTTTAGTGTCATAAATAAAAAGAGCCATTTTTAAGACTTTTTCTAAACTCTTTGGGAAGTTGATACACAGCAACATCTACTCCTCTTGAGGAGCAGGGAGAGAGAATGGGGACCCCTGTCTCACAGGGGATCACCTGCCCAGAGCCTGGAGACCTGCCAGGTGGCAGAGAGCAAAGCCGCATCTCCTCACGTCTGTATTTCTCTAACCAGGTTAGGGAACTCAGCTGATACGTTCTTGTGGCAGATATTCTGTAGAATCTGATTTCTTAATCCCTGGCACTTAGTTCACAGCTGGACTCCTCTGGCTCCCTTCTCACTGTGACATCTTGGCTCTATCCACAGTCATTGCTTCATGGTTTCCTGACTATGCCACAATTATTTCTCATTCTGATAACCTGGTGAGTCTGTCCTGCTCTCTTATAATACTCTCTTGTCTTCTCTTCTTCTTGTACTCAAGTCTTTTCTGTCTTTCAGAGAATGTGTTTTGCTGTAAACCAGACCTAGGTTGGAGTCCAATCTATATTGCTTAACAACTGTGATCTTTGGAAAAAAAATACTCTCTGTAAATCAGTAAATGGGGATAATAACACTTAACTATTGAACTTTGGAATTTTTTTTTTTTTTTTTTTTTTTTGAGACGAAGTCACTCTGTTGCCTACAGTAGAGGGCAGTGGTATCATTATAGCTCACAGCAACCTCAAACTCTTGGGTTCAAGCAATTCTCATGCCTCAGCCTCCCAAGTAGCTGGGACCATGGGCTGCTAATTTTTCTATCTTTTGTAGAGATGGGGTCTTGTTCTTAGGCTGGTCTTGAATTCCTGAGTTGTTCAAGCAATCCTTCCCCCTTGGCCTCCCAAAGTGCTAGGATTATAGGTGTGAGCCACTGTACTGGTCTAACTATTGAATTGTTTTGAAGACTGAATAAAAATAATTCTTGTTGGGAGCTGGGTGAGGTGGCTCATACTTGTAATCCTAGCACTGAGGTGGGAGGATTGCTTGAGCTCAGGAGTTGAAGATCAGCCTGAGCAAGAGTGATACCCCTCATTTACTAAAAATAAAAAGAATTAGCTGGATGCTGTGGAGTGCATTTGTAGGCCCAGGTACGTGGGAGGCTGAGGCGGGAGGATCACTTAAGCCTAGAAGTTTGAGGTTGTTGTGAGCTGTGATGATGCCACTGGACTCTACCTGAGGCAACTGAGAGAGACTCTGCCTCCAAAAAAAAAAAGGGGGGGGTTAGTATGATAATTGACAGCTGTAAATAATGTGTGAATGTTTTATTTCAGAGCCAAGATCAGACCCTAACAGATTCTTGAGGCCTTTCCTGGAGATTCTGGCTTGTAAATGTCTTCTTTCTCTGAATTCTTCAGCAGTTGTGTGTGATCTAGCAGATAACTTTTAATAAATTAAATTTTAATAAATTCAATTACTTTAAAAATTTAATAAGAATTTTGGTGTTCTCCTTATTATTGGTTTTCTTTTTATTATTGTACATTTATTGAGGTTGTAAAACATGATTTTATAAATTCACTGTATATTCCATAACAAGTATGCTGGCATATAACCATGTTTTCAGCAAATTCTTGTTGGCTCTATAAAAAGTAAGGCATAGGGATATGTGAACAGTCCTATTTGAATACAGAGAGAGAGGGATTAGGGGCAAGGATGGGGTGAGGGTAGAGGGGAAAAAAGGAGCCTGTGTTATGTAACAGGCTCTCTGCTAAGTTATCTAATGTAATCCTCCTAACAACTCTACCCTATTTTACATAAGAAGAGAGAAGCAATGTATGATAGCATCTGTTTTCTCATCTGAGGCTCAGGGTATTTGGGTTATTGGAAACCATTCTGAGAAAGCCGGATATAGATCTACCAAGAACTACATAAGCCAAAACTACAATCTGGCAATGAGGTTTAGGAACATCTCTGTACTAGTATCATTTGTCTTTTTATCTCTGGATGCTCCTTCCTTGGGTCTGGTTTCTGGGTCTCAGTTGCAAAATTTGCAGATAATCCTTGGATTTTCTCAGCAGATTTGGAAGAAATTTCTGAGGGCCTCCTTCTTCAAACTTTCACCCAAGTCTTTTGATTTTGGACTGCCTACATAAGGACAGCAGGGCCAGGGAAGCTGATCTCCTCTGCCTTCTTGAGTCATGCTGTTGGCATCCTCTACGGAGGCCACTCCCTGCTTCTGTCTGGGGACAATCTGGATCAAACCAAGTGGTAACACAGTTTCCATTTTTGTCAAAATCAAGCAGACCAACTCGGTTCCTTCCGTATGTGAACAGGTACCAGGATGCATCTTTCGTTCCTATTTCATCTGTTCTTCCCCCCAAAGCAAGAGAAAGCTTATCTAGTTCAGTTACAATGTACCTTCTACTAATATTATGTAGAAGTTACTAATGGTTCTGAGTTTGTTTTGATTGGCCTTATTTTAAATAAAATCCATAGTATATTTAGAAGTCTGGAAAGAGCTCTGAGTTGTGGTATGATGAAGCGAAGATTCTAGAGGCAAAATACAATACATGTGCTACCTGCATTAGAAATGGTGGTTGTTGGATGTTAGTCAATAAAAATTCAGATTTCTTGGCCCCTATGGAGACTTACTTAACAGAATCTCTGTAAGTAGAACACAGGAGTCACATTTTAAAATGAGCTCCCTGGGTGAGAACTATTGCCATTAACTGTGTAACCCACTCAATTTTTTTTTTTTTTTTTTTTTTTTTTTTTTACGAAAAATGGCTTCTAGAATGAATGAGAAGCAGGATCTCTGCTGAAAACTCTGAAAAAATGGTGCTCTTTTAAAAAAAATAGATGTGCTTATTTATGTTAGGAGGAAAAATATATAGCTTCTCACTAAACAAACACTGGTTGAGCATATGTTGTATTCTACATATTTGTCCCTCTGTTAGGCAAAGGACTGAGATGAAATAAGACCTAAAACTCCTCCTGAGAACATCTCAGTTTCATTCTAAATATAAACCAATGTACATATGATCATAATATAATGTGATCTTACTATTGGGAATTGTATATGCTGAGGACAGACAACATGAGTAAGCATCCCTAAAAAATGTACAAATGGGCAAAGTAATCCTACTTCTATGAGCTTATCCTGAGGAAACAAATATAGTTAACTAGCTTGTTAAGAGCAAAATGAATTTATTTACTACAATTTTACAAGTACTTTCTCCTTGGAATCTCATAAAACCCTAGAAATTAGGTGAAATTATCTTCCTTTTATACCTGATGGAACTAAATCTTTGAGTCGATAAGTAATCTATGCATGAGAACACCATTTGAAAGTGACACCGATAGTATTTGAACTTCAGTCTGCTGGACTATACTCTTAACCACTGAGCTTTACCCTCTAAAGAGTATGGTTATGTGGATAGTCATTGCAGAGCTGCTGTTCTAATGTATTAATAAAAGTGGGAAATATCGCAAATGTTTGGTGTCAGGGGATTCATTAAGCAAATTGTGCTCTAGCCATAAATGGGATAATATAGTCAAATGTTAAAAATTATACTAGAGGTAAGTGGTATGTCCCAGCCAGGAGTTTTAAGCTGAAACATGTGATATTTTCACATGACCCATTATATGTTATGTGTGTCTATTTTCATGTAATCATATTAAGATATAACTATAAAGTTGAAAAGCTGATTATTTGGCCAGGTTTATATCAAATCCTCCTGGTCCCTGCAACATGGAACCTCTCGATACTGGATTCCAACCTCATCCATTGAAGGTCTCGAAATCCCCTGGTTACCCTTGATAATACAGAGGTAACCATAAATAAAAAGTGGTTCCTGGGCGGTGCCTGTGGCTCAGTGAGTAGGGCGCCGGCCCCATATGCCGAGGGTGGCGGGTTCAAACCCAGCCCCGGCCAAACTGCAACAAAAAAATAGCCGGGCGTTGTGGCGGGCGCCTGTAGTCCCAGCTACTCGGGAGGCTGAGGC
>CAUYPK010068250.1:0-10340 GCA_963574355.1 Loris lydekkerianus | reverse complement strand
AAAAAAACTATGAACAAATTCCTATGCACACTGCACATATCTTATTTTGAAGTAAAAAACAAAATGGGAACAAATACAATTCACACCGCTTCATGTGGCCGGGGGGCCGCAATTTGAGGATACCTGCTCTAGAGCTTTGTCTCTATCTGATCTGTAGAGAGATTTTCCTTCAAGGTCAAGCTCACATTTATGATCTTCTTTAAATCTTGCTATGATAAAATTCCTTATGCCATTCTCCTGTGTTTTCCTTTGAGTTTCCTTATCATCACGTACACAGACACACACTCACAAACAGACACACTCTCATACACACACAGACACACTCTCACACACAGGCCTTCACATACAGGACATGTCTCATATTGTAAAGGTTATTTGTTTAATGGTGTTTTTTTCCCTCCAATTCTTGGTGACCCAGTCCCCTTACACCGAAGAGTTCTGATATGTATATGTAACCTAGTAAATGCTGAACGAATGGTTGTTTCAGAAAATTAATATTTTGAAGTTGATGATAGGTTGAATTAACAAGAAAAAATTTCTAAAAAAGTATTAAATTTTCTTTTAGATTAACAGAAATATATACTTAATAAATGCAGAAATATACTTCATTGATTCAAGAAATATTCACTAAATATTTGCTGTATTTCAGTTAGTAAGCTGGATGTAGGATCAAGTAGTGAAGACCATAGCTACTGCTTTTATTCACCTAGAGGTAGAAAAATAACACATAAATAAATCATTTCAAACTGTGATCACAGCTCTAAAGAAAATAATGGGTGGGAATAGACAATAATTGAGGAGCCTTACTTTAGTTAGTGTAGTAAACGAAGGGTATTCTGAAGAGATGACCTTTCATGCGAGGTCGTAAGAAATAGTACAGATTAGTTTTGCAGAGGCTCAGAGGAGGGCATTTCTAACAGAGGGAAAGAGTAAAATAGTATGATGTCCTGTAAGAAGAGCACAGGGGCGGGAACGTGGTGAACATGATGCCCCAGATGAAGAGTTGGTACCAGATCAGTAAGGCCATTCAGTTAAGTCAAGGTAAAAAGAGAAGTGGGAATCCACTGGGTTTTTATTAGGTGAGTGACACAATGTGTGTATGTAAAGAATTTTTAAATCATAGCTTGTACTTTTTTTTTTTTTTTTTGAGACAAAGTCTCACTATGTTGCTCACAGTAGAGCGCTGTGAAGTCACAGCTCACAGCAACCTCAAACTCTTGGGCTCAAGGGATTCTCTTGCCTCAGCCTCCCACATAGCTGGAACTATAGGCACCTGCCACGATGCCCAGCTGTTTTGTTTTTTTTGTTGCAGTTGTCACTGTTTAGCAGGTCCACACTGCGTTTGACCCTGACAGCTTTGGTGTATGTGGCTGGTGCCCTATTTGCTGAGCTATGGGTGCCAAGCACAGATCTTGTACTTTTAACAGTATGTTAGCTCGTCATAAATATGGTTTATTCTGACAAGTGGCAAAGGATGCAGATATGTTCAATTATCTGTGTGCTGCACCAAACATTTTGATGTATACAAGTTGCGAATCCAATGAATTAAATGGTGTGATAAATATAAAATGTAAAACATAGTAGTTACAGTGTGCTTGCTATTATTCTAATTGTTTTTGGATGTTTTGCATATGTTACCTAATTTTAGTCCTCAAAATAACCCTATCAGATAAACATTGTTTTTTTCACCATTTCACAGATAAGGAAATGGACACCAAAGGATTAAACAAATTGCCTATGTCAAACACATCAATAAGTAAGTGGTGGAGCCAGGATTAGGGTAGGGTAGTATGTGACTCCAAATTCTATCCTCAGAATCAGCATGACTCAAAATGTAATGCACACGGTGATGTCAGTCTGTGAATTGTTTATCCTTGGTCTGTGATAGATGTGGAAATTGAGGGTAAATGTCTGATCAATGATCTTGTGTCTTTCAACAAGCATAGACCATTTTGAGTACTGTCAAAATAATGTGGAATTGCATGTGACATGAACTGCATATGAATCATGAACTGTAGGAAAACATTTCTGTCCATGATGGATTGGGGAAAAAAATGATCCTTCACCTCAGTTAGTTCAAACAGTAATGCTCTGAACTATATGCTCTATTACCATCTTTTCTTGTATCTCTTGATACTCCACATAAGATGTGGAAATTTAGGGTAAATGCAAAAAGTGTCATTTGTGTTTCATTTTTTTCTTATCCCTTGGGTTTGGGAAGAAGGAAGTGTGAGAGAAACCTCCAGAAATGGATGTAGTCATATGACCTCCAGCTCTCCACCAACACTGCCAAATAGTTGTTTGGATTCCATAGCATGGTAGTGACCTTCCTGCAAGGGTTCTGCAACACCTTTGGAAATTGTGAGACTGTGGGAGAAGCAAGATAGTATAAGTGCTATACAGCTTTGAATATTATATCTGGTGAAGTGGTCCTGAAGATTTGAGAATGGTGTTAATTGAAACAATAGGGTGCACTACTTATTTTTCTTTTCTAAGGAAACTACCTATTTTTCTAGCCATAACCTACCAGCCCAGAGAAACAGGATTTGTTATGAGGTTTGGATAGATTTCTATACTCTTATCACCATGGAGGGAGGGCCATGGAGGGGGTAGAGGGATGCTGAGGGGAGTTTCACAGTTCTATCTTGGTGTATGAAAAATGGCACAATTATTCTCAAGTGAAGAAAATAATATAAAATGATGGCCCTGCTATTATGCAGAGAATCAGTGTCAGGAACACATTATTCAGAAATCTTTGTCTTTTAATCCAATATGATAGTCCTTAAATCATTTCCCCCACTGCCCTCTGACTCTATCTAGAGCAGTGGTTCTCAACCTGTGGGAACTGTATTAAAGGGCCATGGCATTAGGAAGGTTGAGAACCATTGATGTAGAGGTTCATTTTGTTTCCTTAGCTAATGACTCTGTCCAGGTCAGATATGAGAACTGTGGCATCTGGTGGAAGTGACGAGTTCGCTTTTGTCTTTTGTGTTGCTGTTATTAGTGTCTTCTCATGTGTTCAGGATTCTGCATTGGCTATAGAACCAGATTCCTTTCCCTTTCCTGGAAGAAAACAGGACTGACAACCTAGCATAGGAACAGTTTAACAGTTTATTTTTTCTTTTTCTTTTTTTTTGTTCTCTCTCTCTTCTCCATCTCTGTCTCCTTCTTCCTCTCTGTCTCCTGGAAAATTAGGAAAAACTTTAATAAAAAATTGTAGCATGGATTAAATATGGAGTAAATATTGCCAATAGATGGGCATATCATTGCAGTTTTGAATAGAATCATAGCTCTGATAAACTGTATACTGCAGGGGTACATGTCAAATCTATTAAGAGTAGAGTATAAATGGTTAACACAATAATTAAGTAAGTGGGCTGAAGGCTATGTTAACCAGTTTGATGTAAGCATTCCAAATTGTATATAAAATCAACACATTGTACCCCACAAATGCATTGATGTATACAGTTATGATTTAATAAAAAATTAAGAAAGAAGAAATTCCGAAGGCTTACAATTCTTATGCATCCAGATGCTTCTATAAACAAGGCACAGACTTAAAGAGGTAAAATGTAGACTCTTTGGAAGACATTTAGTTCCCATATTCACTTAGTCAAAAACAATGAAAATTTCATTTCAACTTTCTGATCAACATATTCCAAGACAATCTTTGCCTTGGATAGAGTTTCATGCACAGTAAATGGGAACAAAGAAGCAACTAGTCTACAGCACACAATGGCACGGATGGTCCTGGACATACAATAACACATACACAAAAGCACGGACTTGTGCCAAATTGATTTCTTCCCTAATAATTACTACTTCCTGCATCTTTGGTGTTGCAAAGTCTGTCTGCTGCTTTTTAAATTTAATTTGCCTCAAATTAAGAAATTTTCCCATTATGCGTAGGGGAAGAGGAAGGAATATATGAAAACTAATGTTCTGCCATGTTCAAAGTTCTATTAACTTTTGGAAACATTGAAAACAAAACAATTTTTATTGGATGATGACTGTGTTCACTGATGTTCTAGAAGCAACACTTTGTTTTGAATTTAAGAGGCAATACTTATAATGTGATCTATGAACATATCCTTTGAGTTTTATTTTAACATAGACTCTAGGTATGTGGCAATTAATATTTTTTTTTTTAAATTATATCCCCTTTCTGTACTACCACCTTTTAAACAACTAATACAAAAGTATTCTGTACAATTTTAATATAGAAACTAGAGAGATGGCATTCTGAATTTTGTTGTTACTTTTCTCCTAATTCTTTTCCTAATTCTATATAAGCAAATCAACACTGTCTATGGGTGATTCATGGAAAACCTATATATGCATAGATACATCTGTACATACATATTATTATATTAATGACCCTTCTGATGAGAAAACCAAACAAAGCGAGATGAGGAAACCTGTTCTCTTATTCACAGGATCTGGTGTAACTATCACAGAAAACTGCTTTCAGGAGCCACAAGCAGCCTCCAGGGTTACAGTGTCACAGCTGATATATTCTGTTAAGATAATCTTGCTTTTTATCTTTAGGATGCTACTTATAATGGGAAGGTGATCTTTGCCAATATAGCAGTTATCATTTTGACTCCATAATGAGTGAAAATTGTATTTTAAAGTCATAAGAATTAAAACTTAAGTGGAAATATTCCTTTTGTGAGACTAACTTGTTCTCCTCTTACTCTATGTGGGAAGAGTTCCTAATGTCTCCAGTCTCTGCCTCAATTCTGCCTCTGTCACTGGATTCAGCAACATTTCCTGATGCTGCTTACTCTTTGAAGGTGGGGAAGAGGCTAATGAAAGTTATTTCTGTAATGCTAATCTTTCTCGCAAGACGCTCACAAATTTATTTGCCAGGAAGGAGTCCTCTCAGTCTACAATCGTGCTCTAGAAATCAATGTAGGTGGCTAGTTACGTTTACAGTGGTTCAGACTCATACTGCTGTGTGTGGGTGTACGCCTGGGAGTCTACAGATGGGAAGATATTGGCAACATGAAATATGTAATTCCACACTAAACTATGAGCCCCTCTAGGTCCATCATCTGGCATCTAATTCAGTATTTGGCCATGCTTCGTAGAAAATGAGAATAAGTATGATCTGGAATCTGACGAGTCAGGTTCACATTTTGGCTCTATTAGCAGTATTATCCTGGATCTTAAATTTTTGTGTTTTAATGTCTTCAACTGTAAAATGTGGACAAGATTAACACTTAACTCATAGAATTATTATGAAAGGGAAACAGGTAAAATGTATAAAGTACTTAGCCCATAGTAAGCAACTAGTATATGGTAACTGTAAAAGAAGTACTTTTGTACTGACCAGTCTTTAATGTGAACTGTTACCCTGAGCTGATTAGTAAAGATGAAATTATAATGGGAGGGGTCTGAATGTGGAGATGGAATTCTAACTTTGCTTGAGAAATAAAAACACAGACACCATAAAAAGGTAAGCCAGAGAGACTCCAGACATATGAAGTAACATCTGACAGGATTTGTAGGAGGGTCGGGAAGTAAAATAAAAGCCCACAGCTACTCTTTGCTGGACTGAAACTTTTTATTGGACTACCTATGTCATAAAACAGGGAGAGCAGTTTTGCTACCAATGATGATAATAGGATGCCTTAACCATATTAATACAACAAGTGTGACTTTATCTTGATGTCTGGAGACTAAATAAGAAGGTTTGGAAAAAAGGCAAGCATTTCAGAGGTTTAGAGTTATGAACCCAATAGGCGGTTTCCTGCCTTCCCAGGCAACTCTCCATAAAGCATCCTTGCTCCCCGAGGGCCTCTGACATTCCTCAGTGTTGTGAGCAGGGCTGAGAGAAAGGCTTTTTAGCTGGCTCAGATTACCTCGTTCTGGCTAAATGAAAAAGTATTAGCGTACGTTTCTTGTCACCACAATACCAGCTGTCCAAGTCAGTGCTTTTGGAGTACAGATATATGATCTTTTAACTCCTAAAGTTTAAAAAAAAAAAAAATGTGTTGCTAAGTCAACCTCCCCAACTCTGACACCCCGTTTCCCGCCTGTTGTGTGCACCAAGAAGGAAAAAAGGTAGAGTCTGAACAGTAGACATTTCGCAGTGAGTGCTTAAACCCGCATTAACTGAGAGTATATAGCATTCGCTGTTCCAAAAGTCCCTACAGAAAGCAAAACCCTTAAAGAGCAAATAAGCCAGATTGTTTTTTCATGCTGTTCCTCAGCACACACTAAGATGACCACAGTTGTTATTAATGAGCGGAAGACCTTCACGGCTAATCCTGTTACTACAAGTCATCCAGGTTGTCTCATCAACACTCAGACTCTGTCCCCATACAATTGTCCCCCAACCAAGCCCTTCTCCTGGGCCCTCTTGACCTCACAGTCCTATACAAAAATCTCCTTTATCCTCAAATTTTTCTGAACTCTTGCTTTCTTTATGTCATTCAAATTCAGACTTGGATAATGCAGAAGACACTGCTTCACCTAAGGCCACCTCAAATTGGGAAAGCCTCGCTGCAGGGGCCGTGGCCTTCCTCCTGGCTATTCCAGATGGCCCTCACTTCATCTTCTGTACAAACCCCCATCCATGAATCTTGTGGTTCTTTAAAGAATGTCACCCACAACCTCGCCTCACCTTTACTCACTGCATCCTGTATGAATCCTGCTGTAGTCTCGGTGATTTTCGCACCCTGGCCTCTCTGTTGTTTGACCATGTTCTTCTCCAGTGAGTTTTATTTCTGTCCCACCGGAGCCACAATGGTACACTCCGTCATTACCAATGACTAGGCTTCCTCCATCATCCCAACCTCAGGCCTCCTGCTCTTGGATTACTCCTCCCTGTGTGTAGCTCACTACCTTGGGCATTATGATAGCAACATGCTTTTTTATTTCCTTTTGTCTTTAGAATTTATGAACCATTGTTTCTGTTATCTTTTTTTTTCTCTCTCTCTCTTTGTCCCCCTGTTTTCAAGCCCTCCATACTCTGCTTAGATTCCTTGGAAAATCATTATTATTCTCTGACATACATGTATATAAACTTTCTTGTTCCCCTCTCTCTTTCATTTGAGCCACACTGGTAAAATCCTGATACTGACTATCTCTAGCTGCCTTCTTATTTTCTGACCTGTATACACCTAAACATGGCTGGAGAAAAAATGATCTATCATGCCAATTGTCCTCACTCTAACATCAGGACTACTGACCTCAAGCCCTATGAGCAGCCACACAACCTATCACATTTCTCTGGTATTTTCATTCTCCCACCCACCAGATGATTCATATGTATGTTTTTCTCTCCTCTCTCCAGGTCCAAATTTATTCCAGCTGATATTTTTTTTACTTGACTGAAGACATAGAAATAATCGAAAGAGAACATCAAAATGGTCCTGTTGCATCCTCTAACCCGTCCAAACTACCAACATCTGTATCTTTATACTCTTGTTCTTTCCTGTTATGGTGCATGAATCATCAGTATTCTAGCAAAGGTCAACTTTCCACCCAACCACTGGGTCTCGTGCCGCCCCTGACACAAACCAGCAGTTTTCACTCCCCCACACCATCACTTATCTTTCCCTTTCAGCTGAGTTATTCTTACTATCATACATACAATCTATAATGTGTTTTCGCTTAAGAAAAAATTTAAAAACCTCTCAACTCCATTTCATTTTCTGTGACTCATTTTATTTTTGCCTCATTTTATTCATTACTTCACCCATTTTAGAAGTCTCTACTCGGTATTTCCAGCTCCTGACTCCTTCTTGTTCTCTCCTGAAGCCACTATGATCATGTTGGCAGTCAACAAGTGACTTTTATCAAATATCTTTATGTTGCTCAGTCTAATGGACCACCCATTTCTCATTTTACTTTTAAATCTTGGCAACATTCAACAGCCTCAATCAAATATTCTTTCTCAACATTAAGACTGTGAGTCACTGTTTTCTCTGGTGCTTCTTACTGACTTGCCAGCTGCTGCTTCTCAATCTCCCTGGTTCTCCTTATTTCAACATTAGAGAATTCCAGTGCTCAGCCCTTGAATCTATGGGTATCTTCATCTTTACTCATTTCCTCAGTAAGCTTACCTAAATTTGCATATTTAAATATCTATATATATATTTTTTTTAGATTTATATGAAGGTAAAAATATTTATGATGCTTTGTTTCCATTTATAAGGTAAAGTTCAAGTTGTAGCTGATCCCTTCACCCAGGGGGTGTGCTGAGCACCCTTACCTTGTACCCAGTAAATTAGACCCCACCAACTGCCTTCCCTCCTCTCTTTTCACTTCCCCCTGACTAGGCTATGCCTGCCTTTTTCTTGTGGGTGGGTGTGTAGTTGTTTATATAATGTTTTTATATTAGTATTGAGTACATTGAATAATTTTTTCCCCCATTCTTGTGATACTTTACTAAAGAATGTGTTTCAATTCCATCCAGTTAAACACAAAAGATGTAAAGTTTCCATCTTTTCTAATGGTTGAATAGTATTCCATGGCATACATATGCCACATTTGTTTGTTAATCCATTCATGGGCTTATGGACACTTGGGTTGATTCCATGTGTTGGCAATTATGAATTGAGCTACAACAAACATTCTAGTGCAAATGTCCTTGTGGTAATTTTTTTTTTTCTTTTGAGTAGATACCGGGTAATGGGATTTCAAGATCAAATGGAAGGTCTACTTTCTATCATCTGTATCTTGATAATTCTCAAATCTATATAGTTAAGCTTGACTTCTCACCTCAACTTCAGACCTTTAGGAAACTGAAAGTCGAGCCTTTCCATTTTGGACAATAAACAGGAATCACAGTGTTAACATGTTCAAAATAAGTCATCACTTCCTCCCACATCTGTTGCACTTTCATTCTTTACAATCATAATAATAGACAACCTATATCCTTCTCATTGATTCATCTAACATTTTCATTCCTCTTTTTTCCCCCCACATGTTACAGAATTTATCAGCAAACATCAATGGCTCCACTTGACCATTTCTTCCTACTCTCATCACTATACCCCTGGCCCAAACTACATAATTGCTTGCCTATATTATTGTAATACCATTTTAATCAATAACCCTGCTTATATTCCTGTTCCCTTGATATCTGTTCTCTGCCTGGTAGCCAGCTTTTAAAATAAACATCAATTCATGCTATGTTTCTTTCCCCAAAGTTTTCCATCTTATTCTAAGTAAAAAAGTTGGTTTTTTTGTTTGTTTGTTTTTTATTAAATCATAGCTATGTACATTGGTATGATCATGGGGCATCATACACTAGTTTCACAGACCGGTTGACACATTCATATCACACTGGTTAACATAGCCTTCCTGGCAATTTCACAGTTATTGTGTTGAGACATTTACATTCTACATTTACTAAGTTTCACATATACCATTATAAAATGCACCAGTGCTTTACTTATTATGTTCTTGGCTGTGCAGAAGCTTTTTAGTTTGATCAGGTCCCAGTAGTGTATTTTTGATACTGCTTCAATTGCCTGAGGAGTCCTCCTCATAAAATATTCACTCAGGCCGATTCCTTCAAGAGTTTTCCCTGCACTTTTTTCAAGTATTTTTATAGTTTCATGTCTTAAGCTTAAATATTTTATCCAGTGAGTCTATCTTAGTTAATGGTGAAAGGTGTGTGTTCAGTTTCAATTTTGTACAAGTTGCCAGCCAGTTCACCCAGCACCATTTGTTAAATAGGGAATCATTTCCCCAATGAATGTTTTTAATTGGCTTGTCAAAGATCAAATAATGGTAAGTAGCTGGATTCATCTCTTGCTTCTCTATTCTGTTCCAGACATCTACTTCTCTACTTTTGTGCCAATACCATGCTCTTTTGATCACTATTGATTTATAGTACAGTCTCAGGTCTGGTAGCGTGATTCCTCCTGCTGTGTTTTTAATGCTGAATAATGTTTTGGCTATTCGAGGCTTTTTCTGATTCCATATAAAATGAAGTATCATTTTCTCAAGATCTTTAAAATATGACATTGGAGCTTTAATAAGAATTGCATTAAAATTATATATTGCTTTGGGTAGTATAGACATTTTAACAATGTTGATTCTTCCCAGCCATGAACATGGTATGTTTTTCCATTTGTTAACATCTTTAGCTATTTCTTTTCTTAAAGTTTCATAGTTCTCTTTGTAGAGATCTTTCACGTCCTTTGTTAGGTATACTCCCGAATATTTCATCTCCTTTGGCACTACTGTGAAAGGAATAGAGTCCTTGACTGTTTGTTCGGCTTGGTTATTGTTGGTATATATAAAGGCTACAGATTTATGGGTGTTGGTTTTGTAGCCTGAGACATTGCTGTATTCCTTGATAACTTCTAAAAGTTTTG
>CAUYPK010068247.1:0-19951 GCA_963574355.1 Loris lydekkerianus | reverse complement strand
AATGCAAAGAAAGTAACATTCACATTGCCAAATAAGAGTATGTCTACTATAGAATGCTTTGACTCTAAGATTCAGTATGGAGCCATCAGTTAACTTATTTTTTTTTTTAAGTATCAAAAAATAGACGACTAATATTTATAAATAAATGTAAAAAATAACTTCAAAAAAATGAAGTAAAAAAAAAAAAAAATAGCCAGCCATTGTGGCAGGTGTCTGTAGTCCCAGTTACTTGGGAGGCTGGGGCAAGAGGATCCCTTGAACTTAAGTGTTGGAGGAGTGAGCTATGATGCCACGACACTCTACCAAGGATGACAGAGTGAGACTCTGTCTTGAAAATAATAATAACAAAATGTATAAATAAATAAAAATAAAAGGACAGCATTTCATACCAAAGTGACTGGCTCCCGTTTGTGAACTTCCTCCTGATTTTCCATTATTCCCTAGAACGAAGCCCCATTATCATAATCCTGACATTTCAGGATGTTAGACACTGCTGGAAGTGCCTTTTAGGTTCATTAGCTTGGCAGGGCTGTCTTAACAAAGTGCCAAAGAATGAGTGATTTAAACAAGAGGGATTTATTGTTTCATAGTTCTGTATGTTAGAAGTCCAAGATCAGGTGTTGGCAGGGTTCGTTTCTTCTCGTGTGCGGGTGGATTTGTTCTCTGTGTGTCTTCATGTGGTCTCCCCCCTCCCCAGTGCATAGCTGTGCCCTAACTTCCTCTTCTTATAAAGACACTAATCATACTGGATTAGGGCCACCCTACTGACCTCATTTTAACTCAACTCTTTAAAGGCCCAACCTCCAAATACAGTCACATTCTGAGATACTGGGTGCTTGTACTTCAACATACAAATTAGAAGGAGGGGCACAACTCAGCCTGTGTTTTAGACATTTTTCACACTGATCCTCTCCACCTTATGACATTGTGAGAAATTATAATTAATTTACCTCTGAAACATATATCTCTTTTGTACCAGAGGGGCACTATAATTTAAATTCTCCAACTTTGATTCTAATTTCTTCTACATAGTCCTGCCCCCTTTATCTTAAATGCAATTTGGAGAGTTACTAACTGTGCAGTCTGTCCCTTTATCTTCTGCTGCCTTTGTCCTGGACCATGGAATCTTCTGGACTGTCCACTCCTTTCTGCCTTGGGCACTGAATAGTCTTTCTCTTTGTGTCCCCCCTGTATCCTCTTCTTAGTCCTTTCCGAGCCAGCTCAGATTATCTTGGCCTCTAATATTTACGTCCCTGATACTATATCATGGCATAAATTTTCCTTGTAATTCCTTTTCCAATTTCTGTATTCTTACCAGAAACTTCTGTTATGAAAACATCGCATTTGCCTCCTTTCTTTGTATATTCAAATTCCCTAGACCATTATAGCCCTACTTCCTGGGGAGAGACATTCAGGCCTTGATGTTAGAACAGTTACTTGCTTGAAAGTTATAATCCAGTGCCTGTTTGGTTTTTTTTTTCCCCCCTGCTAAATACATGTTCTAGATATTAGTTTTGCTTCAATTTCTCCTAACGTTCATGGTAACAAACCTTCATTTTCATAGAGCATTTTTCTCCTGAAACATTCAAAGTGCTGGGAACATGATCCAACCTTGCAGTGTGTCTCTGAGGAGGTAGGTGGCGAGTATTTTTATCCTCTTTTATTAAAGCAGAGGCAGAATCATTGCACAAGGATCCCCTGGAAAGCAGAGCAGTTTGGACTTAGCCAGTCTCTGCTGTGCTTTGTCTGGCGTTGCCACAAACTCATCTCTGACAGAACTGTGCACAGAAGTCTCCCCTGTGCAGCAGGTTCACAGGCCTGAGTCCCAGCAGCCTCCGGGAGACAGTGATTACAGAATTGGGAGTCTGAATGTAACTGGAATTCAAAATGAGTCTGACTGGGAAATTGTTCTGAAAGAAAAACACATTTAAAGTTGTGAATTAGATTTTCCCCATCCTTAGGTCCAACTCAAATGCCAATTTCTTTAAGAAATAGACCGATTCTTCCCTGGGCCTCTTCCACTCCTTTTTCTGCTCTACCTTCGTGATCCATAACTTGCTGCACCTCATTCAGTTCTTCTGTGCAGGCCACGCCTGCCTAATTCACTTACATGGATTAGTACTCCAAGTGTTCCCTAGAATGGAATGAAAAGGAATTGACCTCTGTTGTCACTGTCATGGAAGCTCCTGGTTTCCTCCATCGGGAGGCTGTGAGTGCTGGCCTGCGGAGGGCTGCCATGGTTCAGCAGTCCTCTCACTTCACTTCATGTTCACTGTTTCTCCGCTGATTATACTGGAGAATGTCTCTCTCCTTGGACAAGCCTTTGGGATTGATTACCAGGAGCGAATCATCCAACCAGCCATTGAATCAACAGTGGCTCTGAGGGACCAGCATTGGGTGCTAACCCTGCAGAGGGACATTGCAAAGTGTCTTCACCTCCTTTGAGCCTTCCCATCTCCCATGTGTGGACAGGACAGAGCACTAGCAGCCAGTTACTGACCTCCCAGGAGTCATGTGAGCGTTGGAGGCGCTGGGCCTCCAAAGTCAGTTCACTGCTCTGAGAAACGATGCGTTAAGTAGAGTTCTGGTTAAAAATAAGTAATGCCAATTCTCAAGATGCCCCCTGTATTTTCCTTTCCCTTGCTCCCTTCGATTTTTCCAAAGGTGCCAAGAAAGCCCGCAAAACACAGCTAATGAAAGGGAGAGAGAGAGCAAGTTCTTTCTGTCATAAGCATGAACTGTGAGTCATCTCTTCTGACTCACCAGGAACGCACAAAGGAAGCCAATCACTGGGGGTGCACGCTAATAGGATGCTTCTCCAGCAGCTCACACAGGCCTGGAAGGAGGAGCAGCCTGAATCAAGCCAAACAAGTGTATTTTTAAATACAGGAGGGTGCGTTTCCTGGTACAATATGATGATAGGTCCCACACACTTAACATGCTTAATTTAGCCCCAGCACCAAAATGTGTAGGCATGGTCTCCACGGAGCCGTCTCCTATGGTCATGTTTAGGTCTCCACAGAGCCGTCTCCTATGGTCATGTTTAGGTCTCCACGGAGCCGTCTCCTATGGTCATGTTTTGTTGTGCCAGTGGGGAGTGAAGGATGTTTGACAAATGATTGGCACTAGCAAGAATGCAATATTTCAGTGCACTATTTTCACATAACAAGATGAAAACTTTTTCAATGTTGCCACTTCAGTTACTTTGCTCCATTGGACAAGGACCACTTCAGGGCTAATCCTGCAGTTTCTGAAGCCTTAAGTACTGAGAATAGAAAGGCAGAGAAGCCACAGTTCCAAGGCTCCAGGTTCTTAGAAATCCTGTGGGAAGACAAAAAGCAGATAGAGAATTAGAAAATTGGCTGGGGGCGAGATGGAAAGCCCTAGAAGAGGCAGCCTGTACAGTGGGAGACAGCCTGTAAACAGTAGGGCTGGTCCAGCTACACCAGACTTGGAAAGACCTGTGGTTTTTATCTCTGCGAAGTGGAGTGAAATGAAGAAGGGTGCTAAAGGCAGAGGGAAGAAGTTAGGTCTAGAAGTCTCACAAACGGTTTACATTTTGGTTATTCTGCTTTCTCAGTGTTTTAAAATTGTTTTCTCCCTTTTCCATCAAATGGATTCTCGAAGCACCTCTAAAAACTGGCCCTAGGCAGGGTCCACATTGCCAACCAACATTCAGGAGTCAGGATCTTATCTGAACGATTCTAAGCCAAGGAGAAAGGTTCTTTGTGTCTAAACACAACTATAATTAAGGTTTTCTTTCCTTTTTTTAAAATTTCAGAATATTAGAAGAATACAAATGTTTTGGCTACATGAATTGCCTTTGTGCAGTTTGAGGCAATGTTGTAAATGTCCCATCACCCAAATAGTGTGCGTTGTACCTATTGCGTGTGATTTTATCCTTCCCCCCACCTGCTTGACTCACCTTGTTTTATCTCCATATGTGAACATGAGTGTTGATTGATTAGTTCCAATTTAATAGTGAGAATATATGGCGTTTGTCTTTTCATTTTTATTATACTTCACTTAGAAGAATGGTCTCCAGTTCCATCCAGGCTGTTACAAAAGGTTCCCCATCTTTTTTATGGCTGAGTAGTACTCCATGGTATACATAGACCACATTTAGTTAATCTGCATATGCTTTGATAGGGACTTGGGTTGATTCCACATCTTTGCAATTGTGAATTCTGCTGCAATAAACATTAGAGTTCAACTGTCTTTTTGATAAAATGACTTTTTTTCCTTGGGGTAAATAAGCAATAGTGGGATCTAGTGAGGAGGGGGGTATCTCCACACTACTTGCCATAGATGCTGTACTAGTTTTCAATGCCACCAACAATGTATAAATGTTCCTGTCTCTCCACCTCCATGCCAGCATCTGTCGCTTTGGTATTTTTTGATAAAAGCCATTCTCACTGGAATTAGGTTTTGATTTGCATTTCTCTAGTGATGAGAGACCTTGAGCATTTTTTCATTTCTTTGTTGACCATTTGTCTATCCTCTTTTGCAAAGTTTCTGTTCATGCCCTTTGCCCACATTTTTTATGGCATTGTTTGATATTTTTGAGCTCCTCATGGGAAACAGTGAGGGAAATTGATCTGTGCTGAGGCTGGCAGACCCTTTCAGCGTCTTGTCTTAATCTGGGAGAGCAATGGGAGAGGAAAGGAGTTAGTACATTTATGGCATGAAGGTGACTGGGAGAGGAGTTAAGGCTTCCCTGGCCAGTTGCGAAGGTGAGATAGCTAAGCTGGGTTTGCCAGTAAACTGTGGAGATAGAGTTCTGTTATGTCCATCTTGAGTTTAAGGTGACTAAGGATGGACTTGACTGGTAAGGAGGTGGCTGTCTGGAGCTCAGGGAAATCATACAGATGCAAAGTAGATTTGTCGGCTGTAAACGTGGAAACCACAGGACCAGATGAGTTCTCCTAAGGAAGGAGTCAATAGTGAGAAGAGAGGTGAGGACAGAACTTTGGGCAGAGAAAACAACAAACCAAAGCAAAAACAAAAAAAGAAATCTATGAAGGAGAAGAGGAAGAGCAGTGAGATTTGGGAAAAGAAGAATCATCTAGGTATCTCTTCTCCAGCATTAGGGGGCTGTTATTTTTTCCCCTGAGGTCCTAATGGCTGTCAAATAATTTTGAAAGCATTCATTAGGAATCCACATGGGTATACAAACAGTAGATACAATGTCTTTCTTACTGAGAAGAAAGACTGGTGTTCTGTTGGGTATCTTATGGTACATTCCAATGACCGCATACAATGATGACGGTCACGTACATGTGCAGGAGAACAGTAGTAACAGCAGAAGTGCTACCTGTTTTTAGAGGATTGAGAAATTTTTATAAGTTGCAGAGTGCATTCATCAGGGGACAGATAAAGCAGTTTTAAAATATCAGTAATAATAATCGAATGACTAAAAAAAATAATAAATTGAATAACTGCAAGGAATGGAAACAAAAGCGACCTAGAACATCCGCTTTTTATCTCATATAGGAAGAAGGTCTGAGAAATTTCATCAGTACTTTCCTCCTGAGGTTAAAAGCATCTTATTTTTAGTCTCCTCCTTAGGTTTTTCATTAAGATGTGTTCTTATCAAAAATGATCTATTCTTAGTGAAGGTTTTAAAAAGAAAAAAGGAGAGTGCCAGGATGCCAAAAAGATGGAGACCAAAGTAGCCATCAATGAATGAGGTTTAGGGAAATTCACCTGCAGACTAAATCTGTGATTGAATAACAACACAGAGAAGCAATTGCAGGGATTTTATAGAAACTTTGGGGGTGTATTATCACTATAAGTTAGCAAAGCGGGGGAAGAGTAGCAGACATTCAGCACTCAGAACAACAACGCAGGAGATAACTAGGGGTTAAAAAATTATCTTTACCCATCAATTTAAAACTCTGACACACCTATTTTGAAGGCAGAATCTGTACATGCCTCCAGCCCAGTGGCCCCAGAACAAGAAACCAGTGTTGAAACAAGTGTGTGTTTACACCGATGCCATGCCTTCTGGGAGCCCGTCCCAGAGAAGACGCCATGTTCAGCTCAAATTTATTTCCAAAATACCAGGAAAACACTAACAGCTGTTGTGGTTTGTTTTGTTTTGTTTTTGAGGCTCTTTCTGTGAAATAAAGAGATTCATTTCCTAAGTAATCTTTGTGTGTGTTTTAAGAAATCACAGTGCTTGGAATTCTTTTTTTAATGAATGGAAGTAATATAATTTGGCTTCTTATGAGAGATTCTAAAATCCAAGACACCTAGGGTCATCTTGACTATATATATGATCAGTCAGGATCAAAGAGGCCTGTGGCCTTGTTGAGTGAACTCTGAGCAAGGTCATGTCTCCTACAGCATAATGGTTAGGACAGCATAGTTAAGTTTGTGGGACACAGAGACCTGTGCGCACTGGGTACGCATAGTTGGTGAAGAGCACAGTCTGTGTGAGCTTCTTGCCTCCTGAGCTTAGGTCTTGGCTCTGCCTCTCTCTCTGGCTCCGTGACTAGGGAAAGTCACTTAGTTGCTCTTTGCCTCAGTTTCCTCACTTGTGAAACAGAAGTAGGAGCCAAGTCTGTGGCTGGGTACAGCAGCTCACACCTACAATCCTGGCACTTTGGGAGGCTAAGGCAGGTGGATTGCTTGAACTCATGCGTTCAAGAACAGCCTAAACAAGAGCAAGACCCATCTCTACTAAAAATAGAAAAACTGGCCAGGCGCCATGGCAGGGGCCTATAGTCCCAGCTACTTGGGATGCTGAGGCAAGAGGATCTCTTGAGTCCCAGAGACGGAGGTTGCTATGAGCTAAGATGATGCTGTGGCATGCTACCCAAGGTGACAGAGTGAGACTGTCTCAAAAAAATTAAAAAAATGAATCAAATCTGTTTATGGGAGTCACAGGGGAGTTAAATAATTTAATAATTATGTCAAGAACGATGGCTGGTATATATTAAGCGTTATAAATATGCATGTCAGAAAATACGTTGGTCTGATAATCTTGATTTTCTTAATCTGTCAGGCTACTATCCTTGCTTTAGAGAAGATGCATTTGGAATCTTAACGCTCATTAAGACCTGGATTTATCAAGCCAATAAACAAACACAAGGTCCCTGAAATTAAGAGTCTTCAAATGGTTGACTTTTCCTCCCAGTAACAGTAAAATAGTAACATTTCTTTGAGAATATGTTTTCTGTAGATTGGAAAACTCAGTGCTATTTTCCCAACTGGAAGAGTTGCATATCCAAAAATTACCAAAGTTGAGAAGATCAAGTCTTCATGAAAATGGTGCCACGGACGAAAGAAGTAGAACTATTCTTTTTGTTAAATCACAGCAAATGAGCATTCTAGAAAGTATAAACTTTTGATTTAAAAATCTTCCATGGGAAGAAGTCACTCTCTGGTGAACAATAATATCCTACCAGGGTTCTGGACTCAAACTGGTGTCAAACCACAACTCTGCTTCCTCCTAGTTCTGTGAGTCGGGTGGGCTACTTCATTCCTCTGTCCCTCAGTTTTTCTTATCTGTACAATGGGGATGGTAATAGCTGCACCAACTTTGTGCAATTTTTATGAAGATTAAATGAGAAAATACTTATTTAAAAACCAGTTTGGGGTACATCGTCATCACAGTATGCTAAAGTAAACAGCACAGCTTTCGAGGCAGCTCCCCTAATCTGCTAAGGCAGAGTCCCAGGGTACCATGTTATTCAGATTATGTTCTTTTCAGGTTTTCCTGCCAGCTGTGACAAGTTTCATATTTAATGCCTTATCCTTTAGTGCTCTCCTTTTTAGTAAATCTTAGTCAATTGACTGTGTGAAGTTTGACCTTTTCCTAAATTATCATCACAAGGCTTGGGGACATGCTTTCTGGGGGCTGGATTGTGTTCACGTGCTGAGGGTGCCTCTCTACACCCTCATCTTAAGCCTTCCCACGTGATCCCGGGTAGCAGAGAGCTATGGTCTTACCATGCTCTTTCATTGAAGGGACTGAACGGAACTATATATATGCAAAAGTATTAGGGATTTAACTCTTTTTGTTGTTGATATAAATCCTATCCTCTCAAATCCCACATTGGCAAAAGCATGATTGTCACTAGAGTATTTGCTTCATAATACCTACATGTCCCTTAATTCCACCACATTGGGGGGGGGGAGTTTGAGACTGAGTCACCCTCTTTTCTGGGGTACAGTGCTATGGTGTCATCCATCATACTCACACCAACCTCAAACTCTTGGGCTCAAGCGATCCTCCCACCTCAGCTTCCCAGGTAACAGGAACTACAGGCCCCTGCCGCATCACCTGGCTAATTTTTTTATTTTAGTAGAGATGGAGTCTCACTCTTGCTCAGGCTGGTCTCCAACTCCTGAGCTCAAGGGATCCACCCGCCTTGGCCTCCCAGTCCACCAGGCAAGGATAACACAGTGTTAACATTGTTATGCAATCCTTGAGGCCATAGGGCAGTGTTTTCAACCTTTTTTATCTCACAGCACACTTGAACCAACAGGTAAACTTCTTTGGCACACTTACTGTGCTTTGAACTTCTTTTAAACTTCTTTTAAAAATAATATAATTAATGATCTTTAAAAATTTTCACAGCACCTAAGATCATCTCATGTCACACCAGTTGAAAATCACTGCCATAGAGTCTGAAAAGGACCCAAGACAAACACAGAGCCCAGTGTACCTACTCAAGTGGGTATCTGCCACCTGGGGCAGGTGGTGAATTCTAAAGAAAATCCCCTTACTGAGGTCAAGGTGTTGATAGTTGATCTGCAGAGAAAGGTTATGTCTCTGTATCAAAAACACAGTCAGAGGGTAGCACTGTGGCTCAAGGAGTAGGGTGCCGGCCCCATATACCAGAGGTGGTGGGTTCAAACCCAGCCCCAGCCAAAAACTGCCAAAAAAAAAAAAAAAGTAATCAGATTCATTTACTTTCCCATTGAATTTATGCAATATATTTGCTTCCGTCATGATGATCTTCATTTTTTTTCTCTTTAAAGAGAACACCTGAACAGGTTTCAGAATGTGGGGAAAGACAGGGAGGAAGACTGGGTCATGTTCAAGGTGAAGCCCATAGGGAATCTGTGCTGGCCCCACTGTAGGAATGCTAATATGCGTGTTGTATAAAGTTGGGGGTAACCCTTGCCCTGTGCATGACTCAAGATATAATGAAACCCACGTAGAAGAAAAGCATGGAGCTGGAGGCATAAGGAGGAAAGACCCCCAGGAAGTGAGTGGTTGCATGTGTACAGAAGCTGGCCAGGTGGGAGATGTGAAGGGTGCAGGTGTGACCAAGTCAGCCTCCGTATGCTTCATAGGCTTATATCAGGGGGGGAGACTCTCAACAGTTGGCAGAGGTGAAACATCTGTGGAAGCATGAAAGAAGAGGTGAAGTGATGTTAACAGAGGTCTGGGCTGTGGGGGATAGGGCTGTATGTGGAGTGAAAACCAAGAGCTAAGCGTGTAGAGATGCAATCAGGGGCAGTTTGTTTGGCAAAGACGTAAAAAATTACGGTTCACTTTAGGGTTCACTCATAGGTCAGAAAATAGTTAGAAGCAGTGGCATAGGGTCAAATTTAGAAGAGCATTGAATACCTCCCTAAAGTATATGCGTATTATCCTAACAGCTAGAGGTGATCACTGTAAGATAATGACTTTTTAGGGGTGTCGTTTACTGAGCACTGAAGACAAGAAAAAAACACGTGCAATGAACAAGCCTGGGCGTGTTCCCTTTCTGTAAATTTGCATTTAGCCAATTGAGGATTACTTATTTTTAGCCCATTTTTTACCAGCCTTCTAGATCTCGCTGGGTAATGAGCCGAACGGCAGGTCAAAGTGTAATCTGAGGTCACGTGATGGCTCCATACAAAGCACAGTTCTTGCTGCGTCTTCAGTGAGACACATCCCAGCTGCTCACTAATCTGCCTCTATCCCGACGTAACCCTCCAGTGCCCATCTCACATGGTTGGACAGGCAATTATTTATATCCATGCTAAATTTGCTGTATGACAGTCTTTTAATGTGCCACTTCTCAGAGTAATTTCCCTCATAAAGAAAGTTTTAACAAGGGCATGCAAAAATCACTTCTTGAGTATGCTTTTCTTTGCCTTGCCTTGAACATTTGTCATACAACTGGAATTTTCCTCTTCCTTAATCTTCTGTTGGGGGTTGGGGTACTAGTTCCCCAAATCTAGTTGACCTGGTTGGATTACTTGGCTAAACCAGAAAGTTCAACTGAAGCACAGCAGTATCCAAAAGCAAAAGTGAGTGAAAACTGAAAATAAAACTGGGGGGGCACAGGCAGTGTGGATAGAAAGTAAAAGTATAGGGCAGCACCTGTAGCACAGTGGTTAGGGTGCCGGCCACATAAATGGGGGGTGGTGGGTCGGAACCTGGCCCAGGCCAGCTAAAACAACAATGACAACAAAAAATAGCCAGGCTTTGTGGCGGGCACCTGTAGTCCCAGCTACTTGGGAGGCTGAGGCAAACGAATCACTTGAGCCCAAGAGATTGAGGTTGCTGAGAGCTGTGATGCTATAGCACTCTACCCAGGGGGACAGCTTGAGACTCTGTCTCAAAAAAAAAAAAAAAAAAAGTAAAAGGTTATACAAGTTTCAGGATAACAGAGAGATTTTATTTAGGAAGAACAAAGAAAATTTAGAGCATTTCCAAATAAGGTTGAAGTGGGTCCCTCTTGTGAAGGAGAAAAGGTGACCGAGAGGAGACCCAGGCATGCAGGCATGGAAACGCTCCACTTGAAATTGGGTGCAAGTCTTTTCTTAGCCTCTGTGGGCCTTCAGGCAGTATTCCCTTTTCTGTTGGTCACTGATGGTCTCTTTCTATTGGTCATTGGTTACCCAGGTGGCTTCTTATCAATCTTCTTATGGGCCCTCCAGACTTCCTGGTTCAGTAGGCCCAGTTTTCCTCCCATTCCCTCCTTGCACCCCCTTTCTTAGTGTCCCTTCTCATCTTCCACTCTTCCTTCTTGAATTAGGCAGGGGCTTCTCCAGAGAAACAGAGCCAAATAGAAGATATAGACAGATAAGTAGATAATTCCTTATAATATAATTTCTATATGCATTAGTATATATATATGAATGTATATATATTCATATGTATAAGATGTATGCTATGTATTTGCATATATATATGAGATTTATTACAAGGAAGTATCTCAAGTGATTACTGATGCTGAGAAGTTCTACAATCTGCCATCTGCAAAATAGAGACCCAGGAAAGATGGTGGTGTGATTTAGTCCAAGTAGGAAGACCTGAGGACTTAGGGGAGCTAATGGTGTAAAAAATCCCAGTCCAGCAGCAGAAAAAGAGGAGATAAGACATATGTCTTAGCTCAAGCCATCAAGTCAAGAAAAAGGGCTGAGTTACTCCTTCCTCCACTTTTTGTTCTATTCAGGCCCTCCAAGGACTGGGTGATGCTCACCCACATTGAAGAGGGAAATCTACTTGACTGAATCCACTGATTCAATTTATCTCAACTGGGAAACCACCTGCAGACACACTTAGAAATAACATTTAGGCCAGGCTCATGCCTATAATCCTAGCACTCTGGGAGGCTGAGGTGGGTGGACTGCTTGAACTCAGGAGTTCCAGACCAGCCTAAGCAAAATCAAGACCTTTTCTCTACCTAAAACAGAAAAGCTGAGGTAAGAGGATCGCTTGAGCCCAAGAGTTGGAGGTTGCTGTGAGCTAGGATGCCATAGCACTCCGCTCAGGGCAACAGTTTGAGACTCCGTCTTAAAAAAAAAAAAAAAAAAAAAAAGGAAATAACGTTTAATATGGGCACCCATTGGCCCAATCAGGTTGACCCATAGAATTAACCACATGTCCCTATGCTCAGCAACACCACCCCAAAAGGTAGGTAAAATATATTTAGCAAGATGAGTATGCTTCACACTCACGCCACAACCTTGAAACCCCTTTCCAAAAAAATTGGGCTTTTTGCCACTCTTTTTTTCTCTTTGGGCCAAGAAAGATCCATTTCTTAGACCTATCATGGTCTCCAGAAATGATTATTTTGTGAACAGGTAAGGTGAAAAGGATCTACTTTCTGTTTCTCTGCACATCTTGGTTATTTCAACTAGAGGACAAAGGAAAAGAACAAACACAGAGCATATCAGCAAGACCATTTTCCAGTTACAGGAAAACTCCTGGGAGTCACTGAGCTCACACTTACCAGAAATCTTAACTTACTGGAATGTCTGCATATTTTGTCTTTTGCTTAAACATCTTATAAGATGACCTTGAGAATGCTGCTCTAACTTACAATAGGTAAGATTTCCTCACAAGTTAAACCTTAAGTCAAAGATTTTTAGAAAAAAAAAAGTATATACCATATTTGTATTCTACACATTTTATGACTAACATTTATTGAGTGTTTACTAAATGTCAGGCGCTGTGCTAAGCATTTTATGGGAATCTTCTCACTATATCTTTGCTTTCCCACAGGCTATAAGTTATTGTTATTTGTAGGAGAAACTAAGGGACATTAAAGAATTTGGTTGGGCTAAGAAAATGCTGTGAAGGCTATGTTAACCAGTTTGATGAAAATATTTCAAATTGTATATAAAACTAGTACATTGTACCCCATGATTGCATTAATATACACAGCTATAATTTAATTAAAAAATTATTTGGTTGGGGTCACATAGTTAATTCCTAGAGGGAGAATTCTACCCTCAGTCCTTCTAACTCTAGAATGACATTTCTGACTACTTCATGCTAAAGTTTTTACCTGGTTTAACTACTCGATTCAAGAATAATAAGAATACTCAAATTATCTGACTTTTTAATTTCATTAAAAAGAGACAAAAAGTAAGAGTGAGAGAGGAATGGAAAGCTGTTACTTCAGGACCGCTCCTATTTAAGTCCCTTCCCTGGCTTCCTGTTGCAGGTGAAATAAAGCCCTCCACAAAACATTGTACCACTCAGTTCCTGCCTGCTTCTTCTACCTCATCGTTCACCCATCTCTCCTTGCTCTTAAGCTCAAGAGTACACAGTTAATAAGTGACAAAAGCAGGATCCCAATTAGGGCCCCGGTGGACGCATGGAGACATGGATGTATGGGCGGACAGGCAGAGAGATGGACTAATGCGCACGTGCATGGTGGAGGAAAGGGTGAGTGTATCTATAAAGGAATGAAGGAAGGAAGGGAGAGAGAGAAAAGGGAGGAAAATTATTTTAAAGAAACTTGCAACACTTCTTTGAGTTCATCCACAGTCAAGTCTATCATAGTTTTTTGCCCCAACATCTGCTGTACTCTTCAGTACAGATTGAGATCCCCATTCACGAAAGAAAAAGCACGCATACATATATACTGTCACCCACCCAACAGATGAAATTAAACTAAAGTCTAGGTTTGGAGAGGTACCCCCTGCCCAACTTCAGAAGCTGAAGGTGGTCATGTGATTGGATTAGGATGCCTGTATAGACAAGTCATATTTTTTTTTATCCAGCCAGTACACCTGGCTACATATGCCAGTCTCTATTTCTAGAGGGGATGGGCAGGGCACACACAACACTAACTCTGAAAAAGCCCACTGAAATCATATGTATCATATGCAGTTGGTTTAGTCTATCTAAAATGTCATTGTCCCTGGAAAGCCCGTGTTTTACTTTGTCAACTGTTTATAAAAGTGTAACTTACATAGAGTTATTCGAATCCGAAAAGCACATGCCAGTTCATTGACCTTTCAAACCATCAACCATCCATTTAACTACCGCCCAGATCAAGAAAGAAATATTCGACAACCTTCTGACCTCTCAGGACATCCCCCCACTCCTAATTCCTTCCAAAAGAACAACACCCTATTTCCATTACCACAGATGAATTTTGCCTGCTTTGAACTTTTAGTAAATAGGATCATACTATAGGGAGTTAGGGCCCTTTTTGCTTGATATTGTGTTTGTTTCTATTCCTTCTTGTCATTGTGAGTGTTATTTGAATGCATTCATACTGTGTGTATGTAGCATTTTAAAAATCATTTCTTTATAGTAAGTATGCTGCTATATGAACAAACCATAATTTAGTTATCCAGTCTGTTGGATGGACATGTTGATTGTTTTGCATTTTTGGCTGTAACAATTAGTGCTGCTGTGAATGTTCATACACTTTTCCGTTGGAACACGTTTGCATGCGTTTCTATTGAGTTTATATTTTTGGCTGGAATTGTGAGTATTTTAGCTTTAGTAAATGTTGCTAAAAGTGGTTGGGCAATTTTACACTCCCATCAACAGTGTGTGAAGACCATTTGTTCCACGTTCTTATCAACACTTGGTATTTGCCATCGTTTATTTTAGCCTTCTGGTGGATGTTTGACATTATCTCATTATTGTTTAAACAGTTGCATACCAATGAGGGGATCAGGGACCTTTTGTTTTCACGTGCTCCGGCCCCCCACCCTCTAATGTTACTAAGAGAACTGAGCATCTTTTCATATGTTCACTGGCCACTTACATATCCAATTTCCTGAAGTTTCTCTGTACATTTTGCCCGTTTTTCTACTGGGTCATCTTGTCTTTTTCTTACAAATTTACATGAGTGGTTCATGTGTCGTGGACATAAGATAATGTTGCTCATCTTTTTCTCCTATTCCAAAGTTGTGATCTTTTAGTGTATCTTTTGATAAACTGAAGCCTTTAAGTTTAATATAGTCCAGTTGAACTTTTTGTTTATGGTTAATGATCTTTCTGATTCATTTAAGAAACTTTTACCTTTCTTAAGATCATGAATATAGTCTCCTGTGTTATTTGGAACCTTCTTCATTGTTTTTCCTTTCACACTGAGACCTATAATCTACTTAGAATTGGCTTTTACAGATGGTATGAGGTAACAATTCATAATTCATTTCTTCCAGATGTATATATACACACAAAATTGGTCCAGCACAAGTTATTAAAAATCCTTTCTATGGCACCATCACCTTGAACATAAATTCAGTGATTGTATATGCAGGTCTTTGGACTCCCTGTTCTATTTAGTTCTTCTGTCTTTCCGTCTGGGCACTAATACCCCACTGTCTTAATTGCTGTACTTTTATAAGTCGTTAGGTTTGGTAGTTTAAGTCCTCCAAATCTGTCATTCTGACTATGTGCAATAGCAGTTACTTTGCTATTAAAACTTGTGACAGCCAACATTTATTGAGTGCTTATTTTATTTAATGTGAGAATCACTTTATATTTAATCTTAACAGCAATAGGATGAAATAAAAGGCATTGTTCTCTTTTATTCCCATGGGGAAATAGAGGTCCAGAGGAATTGGAAAGAGATAGTCAAGGTCACATTGGCATTAAGTGGTGACCCTGAGATTTTACACCCAGGCCAACCTGGTTGCAGAACCTTTACTACTATATTAGTACACACTGCATGCCCAGGCTGTGGCCTCAGATCCTTTTTGCTAAATTTGCTGTCTTTTGATGCTGTAAGCCTGATTGTCAGTCCTAACACTAAGGCAGTATTCTTTTCCTTTCCCCATGTCCTCAAAAATGTCCCATAGGAAAGTGTACAAAGAAGCATTGGATTAGCTGCTATGTCTTTTCAGTGTATATTTCACCTATTTTTAGGCATGGGAGAGGTTAGAAAAGATTTGCCAGAGTTTTGTTAAGCAGGAGCTGGGAAGAGCTGAGAAGGTTTATAAGCTCTGATCCCGTCTTGAAATAGCAGGGTGGCAGCTTTCTATACAGGCTGCTCATAGTGGTGAGGGAACTTCACGTTCTTGACCTCACTCTCCTCTTTTCATCTCTCCCACCTGCAAAAGGTTCTGAACTTTTAGCATCGTCCCACACAGTACCACCCTCCAAAATCAAATTGTTAAAGTTTAATACCAGGTCTGAAAATAGATAACTCAAAATTTTCTAGGTAGGATGAGATTATTATTCTGCAAAGGTATAAATATACATTTATGTGTGAGAATTTGTAAATATATTATCCATTCCAGACTGACCCTAAAACCACAAATAGTTTAAGTTTCAGTGATATGCATAACTAATAAGATTTTTATGACTGCTTTAGCAGTTTTTCTGTGTTAAATGATTTTATGTATATGTGATTTATCCCCCTTTTACTGTAATTCATAATTTTACAATAAAATGTCTTTTCTGTTAGGCCCGCATATTTCTCTTTTTCAAAGTGCATCATTTCCAAATGCTGTTGCTGGTGAAATAGTTCATAAAAGTCATGGTAAAAATATTCAAATGTGCCCAGTGCCTCCAGAATCTCTGTCCCACCAGTCATTTGTGAATGGGCTCAGCGTCTCTCTTAGCATAACAAGGGTCATAGAAAGCTTAGAACAGAACTTTGCAGCATCTCGAAAATTCTGTTTTTTAGAAAATTGCCACAGAAGAGCAAGAATAATGTGCATTTGCCTGTCATTTTGTCACTCTGTCTTTGGTCATGTAATTTTCTAGCGAAATGATCTGCATTAAGGTGGGATTTATAGGTTGAAAGAGTGTCAAAACAGGTAATCATTTTTGTACAGAAGAAGGAGTAAATAGTCCCTTATCAAACATAAGTTCAGTGCAGGCACAGTCTCCAAATTCTCCATTTTTTCATAGGCATTAGGGAGTCGAAAATACATGATCTGGGTGTGTGTGCATAGGTAGATAATTGGAATTTTATGCTTGGCAGGAACCTTAGAAATCAAATAGCCCATCTCATTTACAGTTAAGAAACTGGAGCCAGGGAACCACAATGACCTTCTGAAGGACACAAGGAAACTCTAGGACCTGTTGCCCATACTGATCTTTCATTGTTTTTTTCACTATGCAGAAGGCCTTGTTCTCTGACAGCCCAGGGACAATGCCTGCCTCCCCTCACATTATCCGATGGACTATAGGAACAAATCTACTTTGATGGGCAGAGTGCTACATAAGTATGTAACATTCTTATTTTTGTATTAAAAAACATGTCTGTAGGTTATAGTCACTTTCATAGCTGGCCTACTTATAAAAAAATGAGATGTCAGCAAATTAATAGAATCCATTGTGCCCTCAGCCCTGAAAGTATCTTAATATTCCAGACTTAAGAGACCATTGAGTTGGTTCTTTTTTATAAAGTGAAATCTCATTGTGTTAAAAATAGTGTGCTTAAAAACAATTTGGTTTGTAAAACGTCTTACTATTTTTGTCTCATTGAAAGCTTCTCTCTAAATTTCATTTATAAAATCATTGCCTGCTAATTCATTTCTTGTTTTCCTCGATAAGTGTTACTGTTTTCCTTAAAAGACAATAATAAACTTCACCCTCCCTCATTTCATTTGCTTGTTTGGTTAAAAACCTAAGGACCCTGTTCTTGAGACGTTAGCCATCCCTGAAAGCTGGCAGGAGACCTCATTCAAATATGTGTAGCTTGGGGCAGAGCCCACTTGATAAAAGGGGAACGTGGGAATTCTGCGGGCCCACGTTGGCCTTCAGCTGGCATCTGATCCTCACAGTGAGCTGAGGATGTTTGTACTATTGTTGCCCCCAATTGCCAGATGAGAAGGGTAAGGCAAAGACAGGTGAAATGACTTGCCCACGTGACACAGCTGGTAAAGCCAGGCCCTAGAACCCGGAAGTCTAGGTCTTGGCATCTTTGTGACCTCTGTGCCATCGTGAGCTCTGGGGCAAGCAGTTTTGTCTTCCTGACCACTCTGACCTACACAAGGAGAGAAGTGAGCTGATGAGATCATCTGGATGGACCCTTCCTGCTCCAAACCCCTCAACCCTAAATGTCTGCATTTTGAAAATTATAAACGAAAAACATTAGTGTTCACTACTTTATCTTTGTTTCTGTTATAAGAACATCCTTAGAACAATGAGTCATAAATCCCAAAGACGTAAAAGCCTTTTCACTATGCCTGTGTTACATGTAAAGGACCAAATTGTTCTTAATTTGTTTCTGCTCGCTTCTCACAGAAGCTTAGGATGCTGGCAAGCCAATCCCTCCATGCGGAGGTGGAAAGCATAGACCTGGCTCTGGAGGTAGAATGCTGGGTTTGATTTTTGGTCCTGTCACTGTTAGTTACTTTACGTCACAGCACCCCAGTGTTTTTATCTCAGAAATTGGGACACTAATCATACCTTATGGTTATACCAGATTCATTGAGTACCCAGTACCTATGTACCCTCAGGAGGTGAAATTTCAGTTTTGAGATCTAAATACTTTTATATAGTTTCTACATAATCATCAGGTATGATTGGTTGACTTTCCTTCCTTTATATCTATAAGACCCCATCAGTGTAGACCCCACACAAAATATATGTATATTACAACCATTTGCTAAGCATAGCATTCCTGTCCTAAGCTCCTTACCACATGCTTTATATACAAAATTCAATTTGATGCTTATAAACCTTACATTCCATTTGATTACATATTTCACAGATAAAGAATCAGGTTCAAGGAAGTTCATTTTTAGAGGTCATATAGCATGCTAGCGATCATCAGATTTGACATTTGAATTCCAGTCTGTCTGAATGCAGTCATTGTGCTATCCTGTCTCTTCATTCCTACTTCTTCCATGACCTCCAGTAATCCTGAGTATGTGTCTCTTCTGCTAATGTCTGTGTACCTGCTTGAGTTTAAGTTTCTTTATCAGTAATTTCACATGTGTAAGAAAACCTGAAAGCAGTTGACTTCAATGCACAGAGAATTCCACAGGAGGGCATTTCCAGGTGGGTGTGGTGACCCACAGTGTCATCAGGAACTCCTTCTAACTGCCTAGGAGCTAACACTCATTTGTATGCTGATAAAATGGCTGCAGGAGCTCCAGTCATCACTCCTGTGTTCCAAACATGAAGTTAAAGTGGGAAGGCAGAGGCAAAAGTGGGCAAGTGAGCAATGTCTTTCCCCTTTAAAGTCTTCCCTGGACACTCTCCCCAGCAATTTCCATATATTTCTCTTTGGTTGGGATTGGATTATGTTACCACTAGTTTTTTAATTTTTTTTATTTTTTATTATTTTTATTTTTATTGTTAAATCAGAGCTATGTACATTAGTGCAGTCAAGGGGTACATTGTGCTGGTTTCATATACAATCTGAAATAATACCATCGAACTGTTCAACGTACCCTTCATAGCATTCTCCCAGTCACTGTATGTAGACATTTGTAATCTGCATTTAGTAAGTTTCACCTGTACCCCTTCCAAGATGCACCTTAGGTGTGGCCCCACCTATTACACTCCCTCCACCCTTACCTCACCTCTCCCTTCCCCTCCCTTGGCCCTTTCCCCATATTCTTGTGCTATAGTTGGGTTATAGCCTTCATGTGAAAGCTATAATTTAGCTTCATAGTAGGGCTGAGTACATTTTTTCTTCCATTCCTGAGATACTTTGCTAAGAAGAATATGTTCCAGCTCCATCCATGTAAACATGAAAGAGGTAAAGTCTCCATCTTTCTTTAAGGCTGCATAATACTCCATGGGATACATGTACCACAATTTGCTAGTCCAGTCGTGGGTCATTGGGCACTTGTGCTTCTTCCATGACTTAGCAATTATGAATTGGGCTGCAATAAACATTCTGGTACAGATGTCTTTGTTATATTGTGATTTTTGGTCTTCTGGGTATAAACCTAGTAAAGGAATTATAGGATCGAATGGAAGGTCTATTTTTAGGTCTTTAAGTATTCTCCAAACATCCTTCCAGAAGAAACATATTAGTGTGCATTCCTACCATCAGTGTAGAAGTGTGCCCTTTTCTCCACATCCACGCCAACATCTCTGGTTTGGGGATTTTGTTATGTGGGCTACTCTTACCGGGGTTAGGTGATATCTCAAAGTAGTTTTGATTTGCATTTCTCTGATGATTAAGGATGATGAGCTTTTTCTCATGTGTTTGTAGATCGTGCATCTGTCCTCTTTAGAGAAGTTTCTTTTTAAGTCCCTTGCCCACCCTGAAATGGGGTCACGTGTTCTTTTCTCGCTAATAAATTTGAGTTCTCTGTGGATTCTGGTTATTAGACC